>BQNB010124824.1:0-17255 GCA_026074375.1 Tanacetum coccineum
ATTTTTCGGCGACCATGGCGGTGGAGTGGTGGTGCCGACGGTGTACAAGGAGGAGGAGGAGGGAGAGAACATGTTTTCATGTGTGTGTTTTTATGACAAAAATGGAAGTATAATGGTATTTATACTTGCACTTCTTTGAGGCTTAAGCGAAAATGGTCCCTCCTTTTTACTTTCATACTTTTGACACACCACACTTCTTATTAAATAGAAACCGACTACTTAAGCTCGGGATTTCACTTCCGAGACTATTTTTATTTCCGTCACACTTTACTTGGTTCAAAATATTTAGAAAAATGTGTACATTTTAAAACGCTATCCGGCTCAAGACAAGGAACAAAAGACGACATTTGTAAAAATAATAAATCTACGATCTTAAAAATAATAACGAGACGCGTCGTAAATTTTTACGATGCTCAAAACGATTAACGAACCCGCGGTCAAACATTGACTCGCGAAACGACAAAAATAAATATTTTAAATTTCCGTTCACAATAAAATACAAAAATAATTAATTACGACAAATAAAAATTTTAAATGTCGACATTCGCTTACGAAAACTCGTAAAATAATTATGATGACGTTGAACTCGCGATCGTCATACGCGTCGTGAAACTCGGGTTGTTACATTCCACCCACCTTAAAAAGAGCGTCGTCCCGGTGCTCGCTCCTTCTTACTCATCTTAACGTGCTTGCGATGAGGCGATTTCTCTCATCCTCGACTGTCTTGCAACGTGCTCGAACGTAGAAATCACTTGACATAATGCTCTTCTTGACTATTTCGGAGGGGAAAGTCAACAAAACAATTGATAATTATTCCAACAAAATAAAGATACAATCGTGGGGGCTCTTATCATAAGAGGCAAAACAAGTCGCGAAAATATATTCGACAAAACCAAATCACGTTGTTCTAACTTTTATAGTCGCACTCATTATAAGAAACAATATACGTCACGGAATTACGTCCGATTAAAGTAATTATTACTTCGTTCTCACGAGAAAATTTTCTGATACGGATGATCAATTCAAACTTAGTTGTTGATCACAAAAACAACAAAGCCAAGCGCACCTTGCTTATCAAAACCAAGACCGAAACTTGCGCCGTTAACCAAAACCAAAACATACGTCAATGATCAATTACGAATATATACCAATATTCGAATCCAAAAATATACTTCATTACCAAAAACTTAAAGCATATGTCGCCTTTCCCGGTCTCATTGGATAATGCCCACCGGTCGCGAAAAATAATCCGAAATGCATATGAGTCTTAAACATCTTACAATATCATTACACATAATCACATAATCACATCATCTCATAAGTACACATTGTACACTCGCCATTTCTACATAATGACTCGATGAATTGGCCTAATACTAAGGCATTCATCACGCCCACTCTAAACCAAGCATTGGCGATCATTATTACTTATCATATTCGCTTACCTTGAAGCTGTTGGCATAACATTCACTTTGACACTTGGGTTTACACCCTTCCGGTCACATTTTCCTTATTGTACCGAGCTTGTCACACAATCAAGCCACCTCGACAATGATTCCGACATAAACATGGCTAATCCTAATTAGTCTACACTCACACTCATGGGCACTTTAAGCCACAATCGTCAACAAGACTTTAGACGATGACCACCTACCTTATCATGCCCTAAATTCTCACTTGGGCGATTATGCCCATCCACTTACAATCTAAGCCGCATCACTAGCCACGTAAAAGTGACATGAACGCTCACTACCATTTAAAGCACATAGCACATATTCCACATAATTCGGCGGCGACAATCCCGCTATAACACATAATGTCAAACGACAGATCAAAATCAATTAAGAAAACAATAAGCATCATGGACTTATTGCTCGTTCGATGAAAATAAAAAAATTCAACGTTTCTTCAGGGAGACTAGCACCGTTGGCTTGGTCCCATCTCATCGCGTAGCGTCATTGATGAATCAAATCATCAAGTCAAAATTCTCACACTCCTAATCAATACCAACCGACTCGACTAAGACCGTTTGGCTAATTTTGGTCTTTCCTATGAGAAACTACGTTACATTTAGCTAGATCTCGATCAATTCACCACGTCTTTACCCCTAGGGGGTCATCATGTCTCAGAGTAAGAGGCCCACTAACACTTAACGTAGGTCAAGTAATCGTATATGTCTCAATCTAAATCCTTGAACAATTAAGGTATGTCATAAACAACTAACTAGTCACTACTCGTTGAATAACGGGAGACGAGAAGAATTTTCTTCACGACCGTCGGTTGATACAACAATAACAACGCACATTTGATGTAGGAGAAGTCTTCTCCGTTCTTCACTTTTAACTTCTTAATCGGCTATCTCGACTTTCATCCGCTTTGGCAATCTTCTGATCCTAAGAAGATTTCTTTTCAGTGTCGGTATCAGGTTTCTTGGTACTCCACCATTTAATCAATCTTCTCATGACTTTCGGGTATGTCTTAGGTGTCCATGCACGATGGCACTCTATACCTTTACTAATCCTCGAGAATTTTGTTGTCACACCATTTACGACATCACTTCCGACTACACTTCCATTGTTGCTACGACAAGCATCCGACATTAACCAAATCTTCACTTTCGACTATCGGTCTATATCACGGGTGTTAGATATTAGAAAAAGACTCGGTCACCCCGTGTATTTTACTGTTTATTATAGCTCGTAGTTTAATAGTTAATCGTATGATTTTTAGTTTTGAACCGGGTACTAATACCCTGTATTTTGTAAGAACTATAAATACCCGTATCTAAACTCTTCAACTTTGGAAGAGTAGCTAGTCGTTTTTCATTTTCTATTTACACACATTTTCACTCACTAGAAAATATCTCTCCCATGTGTTTTCTCTCTCTAGAAACTAGCAAATCCAAGAATATCATCACCCGGGGCTTGTGAAAAATGATATCCTACAATTGGTAATCAAGCTATGTTGTGATTTGTGAGCATAAGTGCGTTTCTGATCTTGATAGATCGTGTTTTCTAGTTACTTTTGAGTTTGAAAAAATCAACCCACTATTTTGGTGCTTAGATGTGTTTATGTTTATGTTTTTAAGCAAGATCAAGGTATAATACCAAGATAACTAGTTGAGCAAGAAACATCAAGTACACGTCAAAAGGATGTGTTTTTGGTGATTTTGTTGGAAAAAGTTGTGTTTTGCTCGAAGTTGGCTTTCTGTTTGAAGGAAGCGGAATATGCAGGTTTGAAGGAAGCGGAATATGTAAGTTTGAATAAAGCGAAATATGCAGGTTTGAATCAAGCGAAATATGACAGGTTGATTCCAAGCGAAATATGTATTCAAAGCGAATAAGAAATCATCAGCGAACTATGTCTTTTGTCTTCAAGCGAAATATGACATATTGTCAAGAAACCTAATATGTTGAAATATGACAGGTTTCAAAGCGAATTATGTTTAATTATCCTAAGCGAAACATGTCATAAACTCTAAGCGAAATATGTTGAGTTTTTCCAAGCGAAATAAGTCACTAAAAATCTTAATTTTTCTACGGTTTTCTTACTTTGTAAAATCCCGTGAAAATTATTATCGTTTCAGTTAAATTAGTAAAATCCCGTAGAATAATTACCTTTAAATCCACATCTAAAACAAACATCTTTAACCACAAGTCTCCTTAACACATGGATCGATCAAGACTGATATCATTTCACAACAAGTTCAAGATGTCTAATATGTCAGAAGATATCCGTATGCCGGTTCCGATACACCGCCCACACAAATGCTTGACAGAACATATTTTGACTCTTGGCAACAACGCATTCATCTGTATTGTCTGGGAAAAAGTAATGGAGAAAACATCTTGAAGTCGATGAACTGAAGGTCCATTTCAAATGGGAATGGTCATACAAACTTTGCTATAAGAAACTGTGGGCGGCTCTTCACTGGTCCATGAACGTGCTAGAGTCTTGGTACAGACCTTACAGCTGAAGAAAAAAGAAAAGGTATAAAGCTACATTACGTGCTACGAAATATCAAACTTCAAGAATACCAAAAGACATCTACAACTCCACAACCACTATACTGACTCTAAAGATATTTGGGACAATGTGAAGATTATTCTGGAAGGTTTTGAGTTAATAAAGGATGACAGGGAATCACAATTATACGATGAATTTGAACGCTTCCTTCAAATCAAAGACCATTCATGTTTACTATGTTAGGTTTACGAAGCTCATTAACGACATGAGAAACATCAATATTACGAATGTCTAAATTCATCTTAACTCTAAGTTTGTGACAACATGTTACCATGACTGGAGCAATACATACTGAAGCCAAACTCCAACAGTGGTTTTGAGAAGGTCTAACATTGAATTCCTTGTATGCTTACTTGAAGCAATATGAGGTGCATGCTAATGAGAACAAAATGATGATGGAAAGGTTCATTCAACCAACTAATGATCCGTTGGCTCTAGTGTCTAATGCGTCAATTCAGTAGTATCCAACACAGTCATCCATGTCTCAATCCACAAATCAACCATCTCCTGCTGATAATTTTCAACTAGACTCAGGAAGTTCTTCAACTGAAAACTTAATTGAAAGTTTAACCAACTCACTTTCCCTCCTCACACAATCGTACAAATCGAATCTTCCTCAAACAAACAATCAAATCAGAACCTCTTCCAATGCAAGGAACAAAGCTACAGTTCAAGACGGTAGAGTTGTTGTTCAGGATGTTCGTGGTAGATACATTGCGAATAATCAGGGACGACCATTTCAGAGGAACAATGCAAGAGGAAATGCAGGAGGTCAGAACAGAGTTGGCAATGTGAATCCTGGTCAAGCTAAACCCATTAAGTGCTACAACTGTAATGGACTTGGGCACATAGCACGAGAATGTCCTTGGCCAAAGCGACCTCAGGATTCAAACTACTTCAAGGATAAGATGCTGCTAATGCAAGCCCAGGAGAATGGTGCAGTTCTGGATGAAGAACAATTGTTGTTTCTTGCAGGAGAACAGGTCACCAACTTTGATGATGATGTGGATGATCCACCAGAGCAAGATTTGGCACTCAACGTGGATCATGTCTTTGAAGCTGATCAACTTGATGCCTTTGACTCCGATGTTGATGAGGCTCCTACTACACACACCATGTTCATGGCGAATCTTACGTCTGAAGATCCAATCTTCAATGAAGCCGGGACATCTTATGACTCGGACATTCCATTTGAGGTACAAGATCATGATAATTATCATGATAGTGTGTATGGGCATCATGATGTGCACGAGATGCAAAACAATATACAACAAGACTACGTTGTTGACTCTGAAGCTGATTATACGAGTGATAGTAATATTATTTCGTATGATCAGTATGTGGAAGACAACGCAGAACATGTTGTACAAAGTAATGTATCTTCTGTACAAAATGATGCATTGAGATCTATTATCGATGAAATGCATGAAGAGGGTGTACAAAGTAGGATAGTAAATAAACAGGATAGAGTAGTTAAAGACTCATTAAATTCTGAACTTGCGAGATATAAGGAACTGGTCAGGGAGTATGAAAAACGGGCAAAGTTTGAATTAACTGAAAGAGAACAAAAGATTGATGAACAAATGAGAATAATTATCTCTGACCGAAATAGAAAGGAACTCTTTAAAATTCGGTAACATCATACTGTACAAATGCAACTTCGTTTTATCCTTGACCAATATAAGTCAAAGACGGAAGAAGTAACCATTTTGAAAAAGAATTTTAAACAAACAGAAGATAAACAGCTTGAGGAGTTTTTAGATATGAAAAAGCTAAAACACAAGGTCGAAGATAGATTATACAAATAAGATCAGTCTATACAAACAGTGCACATGCTATGTAGACCAAACCTGTTTTATGATTAAAAAAAAAGTGTAAAACAATAGGCTAAACAAAAATCCAATATGTCTCACCCATGCTAAGCAAGTTCTGTCTGCCCTCTATAATGAAACTAAAATAGTCATGACCATCATAAACCTGTTGTTTGTGCATGATTCAAAGAAACCCTTGAGATAGCTGAGGTAAATAGGAAAAGAATGTATAGACAATGAAACCCTTTTGTATTCAAAATAAAGTTAAGTTTGCAAACACCCCAATTACTCAAAAGAGAACTAACTTGCAATCTTCGCAACCTCAGATAGATTTAACCCCTGAACAGAATATTTTGGCCAAAGTGAAAATGAAGGAAAAAGGTTGAAGCCTCAGAATATTCCCTTAAACCACTTCCAAACCCTAGACTGTGTATCCACCCAATACACCTGTCAAGCTTGTCCCCAGGGTTCTCCTAACAAAAAGTCAAGTGAAAATTAATCTTTATACACTCATACAACTTTTTACAGAATTTAACAAAACATGTAAAAAGAGAATCACACCAACAAGTGTCACAGAATGGGAAAGAGGTTTTGAACAAACAAAAAGAAGTTACCTCACTAAAGTCATACCATTTTTCAAAACTCTTAAACAACACTTTGAAGGAGTTCAAAAGGCTCTTTTTAAAGAAGTTAAAGAAATGGAAGAAATTTTTGATCAAATGTCAACAGAGGTGGACCAGAATACTATAGACAAGCAATGTGCTGAAATTGAAAGGAAAAACCTTCTCATTGCAAATGAGAATCTAATTGCTAATTGTTTGTCGAATCAATTGTTGTTTGCTGTTGAACAATCACGTTGTCAGATATCTTGAAGCTGAAGATCTTTCTAAATACAAATTGAGAATCAAGATGAATGTTTAATGATGAAATGAATAAGAAATTTTTTTTTATTATTTTTTAGTTTTTTTTTTTTTTTAAACCAAAAAAACATGAGGCTTGGAAATGCCTAAATTTGCAATTAAATACAACACATTACCATAAACTTTGGAAATAACAAATCACAAACTTCTTAGGATGTTCCTGAATTTGACTTATTTTTCAAAATTAAAAATCTAAAAACACAGCTTCAAGAAAAGGACAACGTAATTAGAAACTTGAAAGCTCAAGTCTCTAAAATGAATGACAAAAGTTGTGAAACTTATAATGCTAAAGATGTCACTGCTCTTATTGAACAAAATGAACGTGTTAGAGCAGAAATAGAAAAGGTCAAACAGCATTACAAGGAATTGTATGACTCCATTAAGATTACGCGTGCTCACACTAGTGAAAAGACATCTACCATGTTAAATGAAATTAAGAGTCTAAAGGCTCAGTTGAAAAGCAAAGTGTCTTGTGTCACTAGTGACTCTGTCAAACCAAAAGTTCTTGCGCCTGACATGTATGCCATTGATGTTAAACCCATCCCTCCTCCATTTAAGAACAATAGGAGTGCACAAGTTAAACTATATTCCAACATCGTAAGTAGAGTGTAGAAACAGTTAGGGAGATTATAGAGGAAGCTAGAGTAGTTAAACCACTAGATAATGCACTTAATTATGCTTGTCAATACACTAAGCTATCTCAGGAATTGTTAGAATATGTGATTGGCACTTGCCCGAAAAGTTTCAATGAAAGAGATAACAAGGCTCCCTCTACCCCTTTAACTAGGAAAAAGCAAGTTACTTTTAATGATAAACCAGGAACTTCATCTAGTAACACACAGAAACACGAAGAACACCAGAAAGTTCAACATTCTAATATCCCTGTGATTCCTTCTACAGGAGTAAACAGTTCCACTGAAGCTAGCGGATCAAAGCCTAGAAGCAATACAAAGAACAATAGGAACCTGCCAGCTAAGAGTGTGAATCAGAAGACTGTATAAGACCACCCTATGAAAAATATTCTGGTGGATACAAAGTGAATTGAGTTGATTCTAGCATTAGCTCTAAGCGTGTTGTAATTAATTCGAATTCTGAATCTGTATGCAAAATGTGTAACAAATGCTTGATTTATGTGAATCATGATATGTGTGTTTTAAAAAGTTTGAATTCTATGAATGCAACCCCCATTGTTAAAATTATCTTGAATAAAGGAAAGCAGATTTGGAAACCAAAAGGCAAACTGTATGATAATAGTTTGAAAAAGACCAAACGGGTTTGGAAAGCAACTGGCAAACTATTTGCTAATGTTGGTTATCAATGGAGACCCACAGGAAAGAAATTCTCCTTAGGAAAACTTCATTCTGTTATCAATGAGTCCCACAGTGAAATAAGTTTGCCCTTAGGAGAACAGTGCCCTTTAACTAAGCTTCCTGTGAAATGTACTATTATATCTGCTAACCAACATGACCCCAACAAAAATTGTGGAACCAAAATTCCAAACTCTCCACACTCGACTGTTTCAAATGCAGGTCGTACAGGTCGTCCTTTAGTATCTGGACTCAGGCTGTTCAAAACATATGATGGGGAATCGTTCAAAGCTTAAGAACTTCATAGAAAAGTTCATCGGGACAGTCAGATTCAAGAATGATCACTTTGGAGCTATCATGGGTTATGGAGATTATGTTTATGGTGACAGTGTGATCTCCAGAGTATACTATGTGGAAGGACTTGGACAAAATGCTGTTCTCATAAGGGCAATTTTGTGATCAGATCTGAAATTCTTTCAAATGCATTCTTGCTTTGTTCGTGATATGAATGACGTTGACTTACTTAAAGGTAGTCGTAGCACCAATTTATACATGATATCGATTGATGATATGATGAAGTCCTCTCCAGTATGCTTGCTGTGAAAAACATCCAATATCAAATCATGGCTGTGGCATCGTCGTTTAAACCATTTAAACTTCGGTACAATCAATGATCTTGCTCGAAAAGATCTGGTTAGAGGTTTTACCGACAAGATTGAATTTGAAAAAGATCATCTTTGCTCACTGTCAACTATGGAAGAAAAACCCCACAAAGCATAAGTACTCCCACAAACCCAAAACTGAAAACACCAATATGGAAGTTCTTCATACCCTTCACATGGATCTATGTGGTCCAATAAGAGTACAGAGTATTAATGGGAAGAAATACATTTTAGTCATTGTGGATGACTATTCTAGATTCACATGGGTAAAGCTTTTAAGATCAAAGGATAAAACTCTAGAGTTTGTCATCAACTTTCTTAAGCAAATACAAGTTGGTCTCAACAAAACAGTCAGATACATCCGAACAGATAATGGCACAGAATTTGTCAACCAAGTTGTAACACCCTCAAATCTGAGTATGCAGCGGAATGTTGAATATCCGAAGGCGTTACATTATTGGGTCAATAGCACAAGATCAGATAACGACTACTAAACGTGTCGTTTGAAAAAGATACATTGGATTAACAAAATACTTGTTTGTTACATAAGCTCATAGCTTTAAATGGTTCAAACAAAATAGATAAGATTCGGTTTTATAACATTTGCCCAAAGTAGTAATAAGACCCAAATCATAAGTGTTGAACTCTTCAATTATTGACTCCCAATGTATCGAATCGCACCTCGTTCCTAGTTATTGACCCTGAAAAACATGCTAAAAAAACGTCAACATAAAGTTGGGTGAATCTAGTTTTTGTTGTAAAATCAATGGTAGGATCTCAAGATTTCACAAGTGTATGATTAAGCAACAGATGCAAAAATCATAAAAAGTTAATTACTTTTCTAAGCTCATGCCACAGAAGCTCGACATGTATGGATGCATATAATTTTGCCAACAAGTGTCCGAGAATGAATAGTCTAAACTCCAGCAACATCCCCCCAGATTCGACATGGTATGCGCTCGTTCCAGTGATAGCTAATCACCCTAACGGGGATTGTCAAATCCCCTATAGACATTCATAACATTCGCGCCTCGCACAATGTATTTACCAATCCATATATCAATTAACAGGTCCCTGGACCATGGACATCAAAAGGGTTATTGGTATCTTAGCAAACACTTAATCATGTATAAAAATGACACTTCGCGATTGCGTCAGTTTGTAATACACAGCATGTTCTCACCCCTAGGAAGTAAATCATTAAATAAATTGTAAAGCATCGGTGTGGCTATGAAACTCACCTTAGCCGGTAGTTCTCTGAAATGAAAACAAATATCCAATTAGACAGTAGGATCACACCGTTTAGTACTAAGTAGTACGTTCAAGTCTCATAGAATTACACATTTAAACTAACGACTCATTGTATAAACTAAATTCCATTTTAAGTTTATATATACCGTTATCACTTGTGCGATGTTGCACAAAGTTATTGTATTTATACTTTCGATGTTTCTCGAGAAGCGTGTAATCATCATTAATAAATATACATTATTTATTAACTTGTTATTAAATCGTTCGATGTCCGAATATCTTATCGTTCGACCGACTTGTCAAGTGTTTCATCTATTTTACTTTGGTTCTAACATACCCTTAAGTTTCTAATTATATCACTTTTAGTCCCTAGGTTTACAAATATACATATTTATATTTTAAACCTTTTAGTTTTGGAAATGACGAAATTGGTCCTTTAAGTTTACAAAGAGATAGTTTAGGTTTTTATAGTTACACTTTCATCCCTAAGTTTCCCAATGTTTCACAAACAGTCCCTGTAGTTTTTGTATTTCGAAAAGTGACATTTCAAACCCTTAGGTTTCGGAAATTACAGTTTTAGTCCCCGACTTTGTAAAAATCGCATTTTCAACTCAATTAAATCCCGACAAGTGGTATTTGGTCTTATTTAGTCTAAATAAGCCAACCAAGCAACTTCGGCTTATAAATAAGCCGCCATTTCGGCTTATTTTTTTGGCTAAACTTGCCTTATTGGGCCCCGTTAAGGTCCCGTTTAAACTTTTAAAGTCCGTTATAGTTTTTTTATAAGTCTAAATGTTCACAAATAGTTCATAAGATCTGTTAAGCTTAAGAATAAGCTCGGAGAGCTTATTGAAGCTTATTCCGAGCTTATTGGGCTTACGGGCCAATAGCTTAACTCGAAATAGGGTCTTAATGTTTCCTAGCATTTTAGCGTTATTTCCCCATTTGTTATTTTTCAACTTAGCTTTTTTTTATATTTCTAGCTATTTACAATAAGCCTATAACTTCTGATTTGGGAGCCGTTTTTGGACCTGTTTGAGCCTGATAAGGGTTACAAAAAAGGCGCTCACCGGAATTGGGTCCATTGAGGGCCGTTAAAGTACATTTAAGGTCTAATAAGCACTTAGGAGTTGTCGGTTGCTTATTTAGATTACCGATAAGCTAATAAGCAAACTGATGGACCTATTGGAGCCCGATATAGACCCGGTAAGTGTTTTAGTGTTGGAGCCATAAACCCCTTACGATCCAATGACTGTATCTAATTTTTAGATAGCTCAAATGCTGTTTAGCTGAAAGATAAGCTCGTTCGAGCTTATTCGAGTCTATTCGAGCTTATTCGAGTCTATTGGGCCGGCTAGCCCAATAACTTTAACCCGAAGACACCTAGGGGTCCATGATGAGTTCGATAAGCCCTCTTTACATCTTAATAAGCTCGTAGGACTTATGATAAGCTCTTTGAGCTTATTGTCACTTACGGGCCCCTCTATTGGGCCTGTTGGGCTTGATAGCAACCCGATGAGGGTCCTATGGGTTCGGCTTTCTACTTATAAGTTCCACTAACTTATCTTAGGCCCATAGTAATCTTTATAAGCCGCTTAAGCTCATACTTAAGCCGTCCTAGCTTATTGTGGCTTATGGGTCTTGTGGGCTCTTAACGATGGGTCGCGTAGCCCAAGAAGGGTCCGAATGGTTTATTAGTGTGTTCATGTGGTTTGTTAAATTGTCTAGCACAAATCCAATGTGTTTAACATTTTGTAATCGTGACCCGCGACATGCACACGTTCTTTATTGTCGAATATATGTTTCCATGCCCTCATGTCGCGGTTACAACATTAGTTTATGTGTAGATATTTGTGCATGGTACCACACAAGGTGGTTTTGTGACATGAAAGTGTGCGTGAATCATGCATGGGTCGAACCATGCATGTTTCACGTAACCTTGAGTTTTAAACTCGAACTATACGCGAAAACTAGAAATCAATTAACGGTATATGAATATGAAAGACGATGTAGAAGACATAGAATGACTTACTATAGTCCTAGTGTCTTATTTGCGAATTGTAAAGCAAACCCGAATCGTTTGCACCTTAAACGCGTGTAGTCCCAAGCTCCAAGACTCGTATACTTCTCTTAACACCCTTATGTTTAATCTCAAAGGCTCCTTCGCGTTCCTTGAAGGAATGTGGGTCGAGTTTGGTTCGACTTTAATGAATGTCGAGTGATTAGAGGGTAAAGAGATTGTTTTAGTGGTTGAGAGAGTTTAAGGGTTGGTGAAAGTGTATTATGTGAGTTGTGAATGTGTATTTATAGGCAATAAGCCTTGTTAACTTTCCTAGTCGCATAAACCAAACCCAACCGAGTTAGGAGGGGCGGTTTTTAGGGGCTTCTAGTTAGTCACTCATGGTTTTAGGCTAAACCACTTAAGTACAAGTATTAATTTGCTAGTTGATGTACAAGATTCACTTAGCTAGCAAATCTTATAGATTTGCATGTATATATGCATGTATTCGTGGTCTAGGGGGCAAGGAGAAAGCAAGGTGGTTAATATCCATTGTGTATTAGTTTAGAGGAGACAATTAGGACATGTATTTAATGGGTTATGGATGTACATGTACTTATTAGGGTGATTAGGAGGCTTTTGTAACAATTAAATCACCAAGGACGATTTCCTTGTGGGTTTACTTACCCGAACTCGGCACTAAAGTGATATGAACACGAGACTTGATTAAATTTTGTGTTTAGGCTATCAAAGCGGGTATTGGTTTGAGTCTAGGTAAGTCTAGGTATTTCCGGGGTGCGTCCAAATGTATTTTATCGCGAAACGTAACCCTTTTACGTGACCAATAAAAATAAAATACGCAAAGTACATAATTATTCTCAAAATAATTATTCCTTACTTGTTTGATGCAAACCCTTAATTTATTTAGTGACCGTTTACATTCATTGATTATTTCTAGTCTACGCGGTTTAGCTTTAAAAGTAAACATTAAAAGTAAACGCGTATCGGACTAAAATAAATAGTGATCATTAATATAGTCGTACAATGACACGAAAATGAGAAATGTTACAGTCTCCACCCGTTAAAAGAGCTTTGTCCTCAAAGCTTAAGACCTTTGTAAGATACGAAGTACTGGTTTTGTGAAGAGTTGTGGTATTTTTGTTTGAACGAATCTTCAGTTCACTAGTGAACTCAGGCTCCCGCCTAGAGTTCCATCGAACCTTAACTAGTGGTATCGTCAAGCCGCTTCAATCGTTTGATCTCCCGTTCTATATTTCAACGGGCTCTCTACACAACTGGAGCTTATCGTCAACAGGAATTCCTCTAACGGCTTGACTAACGGTTCATCGCAAAACATATTCTTCAGTTTTGATACATGGAAAGTGTGGTGAACTCTCCAACTCTTGAGGAAGTTCCAGCCAGTACTGCAACCTTCCAACTTTTGCTAACACTTTGAAAGTCCGACGTACCTCGGGTTCAGCTTGCCCCGCTTACCGAACCGTACGACTCCTTTCCAAGGTGAGACCTTGAGCATAACTCTGTCTCCAACTTCGAATTCCATCGGCTTTCGCTTCCGATCAGCGTAACTCTTTTGTCGATCCTGTGCCGCTTGCATCCTTTGCTTGATCAGGACGATCTTTTCTGTTGTTTCTTGGATCTTAATTTCTGGACCAGTCAGTTGGCTTCCCCGACCTCGGCCCAGCATACCTGGTGAACGACATCTTGACATACAGTGCTCAAAAGGGGCGCCTTTATGCTGCGTGATAACTGTTGTCTTGTATGAAAATTCGCCAATGACAAATGCATAAGCACCATCCCTTGCCAAAAATCAATCACGCAATGCACGTAGCATGTCCTCAGAGAGTTTGAATAGGGCCTCTCGCTCTGGCCGTCAGTTTCTGGATGATACCAGTGCTCAAGCTAATATCCGTACCCAAAGCTTTTGAAAATGTTCTCCATAAAATTGGAAGTGAATCTTCCATCACGTATCAACAGATAAATTGAGGCAGAGTATTCCGTGTCCTAGCCACTATCCTGTTCAAGTACAAACCTTGCCAATTTATTTCCAACGGATCATTCTCGCCCTCGTATTGGTAAGAAGGGCAGATTTTTAAGTCGATCCCACCCGATCACCCAGATGGTGCAGATGGTGTCGAAACCCTGTGACGACCTAGGAAGTTTGGTGAAAAATCCATTGTTATATTATCCCACTTCCACTCGGGTATTTCTGGTTATACTAGCAATCCTGATGGCCTTTGATGCTCGACCTTGACCCTTGCACATGTCAGGCATTTGCTAACATACGTGGCGATGTCAGCCTTCATGTTTGTCCACCAAAATAACTTCTTCACATCTTGGTACATCTTTTCGGAACCAGGATGGATAGAATATTTCGACTTGTGGGATTCGTGCATAATCACGGATCTTAAGTCTCCATAGCAAGGTATCCAACTCCTGTTGTGTAAGCATAGGGTCCCATCGGCACGCGGTTCCAGCCTTTCCTTGGGTATGTCCCTTCGGATCATACCTCCTACGTCTTCATTTACGATATTTTCTGGTTTCTAGGCTTCGATTTGAGCTTCTAATATCCGTTTGGGAAGATCTAAACCAATTGTCATAACCAAGGCTCGAACCCATAATGGCTCAATCCGTTCATTACGGCTCAACGCATCGGCCACTATGTTTGCTTTCCCTGGATGATAATGAATATCACAGTCGTAGTCACTCAATAACTCTAGACACAACACCCCCAACCATCCCACATCAAACACCAACACCCAACCCCCACCCCAACACCAAAATTTACCCCATCCCGACCACCCAACACAACACCCCCCAATACCACCGACCATTACCACAACACCACCACACATTCACCCACCCCAATCCAACCACCCCACAAAAACATCATTTTTTTAACCACCGCATCATGCTCTTTTACAGACTCGTATATTTTACTACAGTACAATTACCTTTCAATACTTTGTGAGTTCATAGCCCCCTTTTTCTACTACTTGCTTTATTAAATACGGGGGAGATTACATGCTTGATTTTCTTTGTACACAAGTAATTTCATAACTGTATGTTTATTTCCTGATTACATTATGCCTAAGTTACCGATATTGCCATTAAGCCCCTTTTAGCATGAACCGTTAAATACCTGCTGGTATACGCTAGTGTTAGAGATAGATCCTATCTGGGACAGACCATCCCCATCTGGGCTGTGGATTCTAGTTGACCATTGACGAATTTAACATTTGAAAAAAATTCCGTAGATTTTTGGTAGCATCCGTATTGAGAAAATTCGTAGGATGTTTTTGTAACATTGTATCCGTGTTGGGGCAACAAACCTCGAGTAATGGTTGATTACAGTTTATACCGTTAAGGTTCGGTGTCATGAGCTAGTGCACATAATATTACGTAGACTTGGGGGAATTTGTTTTCTCTTGTCACATTACTCGTTTATTGGATATCTTCGAAATACGTACTTATCCACAATTACTTAAATTTTTGTAGTCCTTTTGATTCATTAACATTTTCTGATTTATTAAAGCATTACTTGGATTTCAGAACTGATACTTTTAAATGTTGTAACGCTACTTTTTCTAATGAAATATTTCTTGAATTATTTCAACACTGCTTTTACCTAAACCTATGAATTCACCAACATTATTGTTGACGTTTTAGCATTATTTTCAGGTTACTAATTTGCTATGGAGCATTGGACATTCAGTCGCACGTATATAGTATATTTTTGAAGGCTTAATAACTTGAGTACTATTTGACAAACATTTTGACAATGTTTTCTAATACATTATAAATGGAACCTATTTAACTCTGACATTTTTACTAAATTAAATGTGACATTTTATTAAACGTCTCTTTGAGGTGCTTTTTTATGTGATATTTTGTTTTGTGCCCTGGAAGTAGCACCCAATGTTACCATTTCGCTGCGTTGTCCCTGAATTTTGGGTGTTTACCATGCAAAATCGTCATGCAAGCACGACATGGCCTCGAGAGTTTGAATAGGGTTCTCCTCGCTCTGGCCGTCATTTTGAATGATACGCATTGCCTTCATGCTAATATCTGTACCCAAAGCTTTCAGAATTGATCTCTAGAAATTGTGAAGTGAATCTTCCATCACGAATCACAATAATAGAGGCGGTATCCCGAGTCTTGCTACTATCCTGTTCATGTACAACCTTGCCAATTTGTCTAACGAATCATTCTCCTTTATTGGCAAAAAGTGGGCAGATTTTGTAAGCCGATCCACAATCACCCAAATGGTGTCAAAACCTTGCGACGACTTAGGAAGCTTGGTGATAAAATCCATCATGATATTATCCCACTTCCACTTGGGTATCTCAGGTTGTACTAGCAATCCCGATGGCCTTTGATGTTCGGGGCCTTACCCTTGCCAATGTTAAGCACATTGCTTACATAGGTGGCAATGTCCGCCTTCATGTTTGGCTACCAGTATAATTTCTTCACATCTTGGTACATCTTTTCAGAACCGAGATGGATGGAATATTTCGACTTATAGGATTCGTGCATAACCATGGATCTTAAGTCTCCATAGCAAGGTAACCAACTCCTGCCGTGTAAACATAGTGTTCCATTGGCACGTGGTTCCAATCTTTCCTTGGGTATATCCCTTCGGAGTATACCGCCTAACATCTTCAATCTCGAGATTCTATGGTTTTTCTGGGCTCCGATCTGAGCTACTAATAGTTCATCAATGTGACGACCTAGGAAGTTTGGTGATAAAATCCATCGTGATATTATCCCACTTCCACTCAGGTATCTCTGGTTGTACTAGCAATCCCGTTTGCCTTCCCCGGTTGGTAACGGATGTCGCAATCGTAATCACTTAGCAATTCTAGCCAACGGCGTTGCCTTATGTTAAGCTCCTTCTGATCGAGAATGTGTTATAGGCTTTTATGGTCGGTAAACACGGTGCATCTGGTTCCATAAAGATAGTGTCTCTATATTTTTAGGGCAAACACTACCGATCCAAGTTCTAAATCATGAGTGGTGTAGTTCTTCTCATGAACTTTTAGTTGTTGGGAAGCATAAGTAATCACCTTCTCTCTCTGCATCAATACAACACCTAAACCCTTATGTGACGCATCATAGTAAACCACAAAGTCTTTGCTTCCTTCAGGTAAAGCCAGAATTGGCGCACTACACAACCTCTGCTTTATCAACTGAAATGCGTTCTCTTCCTTTTCACCCCAGTCAAACTTGATTCCTATAAAACCCCGTGTTTTCAAGTCATT
>BQNB010124825.1:4257-19872 GCA_026074375.1 Tanacetum coccineum
TAACAAACACACCCCCCCCAAGGGCTGTTTGGCAGCCAACTAAACACCCCGTGTGGGTCGTTTTAAAACAAACGCACCCGGCGTTGTGTAACCACAAAACAAACGCACCCTTTTGGGGTGATTATAACGCAAAACAAACACCCCTTTGTGGGCTATTTTCCAGAAACCAAACGCACTCTCTTTGGGGTTGAGGCACAAACAAACGCACCCACGTGGTTGTTAAACCCAACCCGAACGCACCCTCGAGGTGCTTATCAAAGCCAACCCAACATCCCCTGCTGCTAAACCCAAACCAAACCCACCCTCGTGGTGGCTGTCCCGAAACCGACGCACCCCTTGGTGCATCTATAAACCAAACGCAGCCTTTCTTGCTGCTGACCCGGACCCCAAACGCGCCCTTTGTTAATAACCAAACCCACCCGCATCCTTTTCTTGATATAACCAAAACCAACGCACCCTGGTTGGTTTTAATAACAAACCAGACGCACCCTATTTGTAAACTAAGCGCACCCTATTCGATTTCTTCATAAACCAAACGCACCCGGTGTTGTTAAACTCAAACCGAACCTACCCCTTTGGTGCTAGCCCAAGGCCAAACGCACCCGTGGCTGCTTCAATAAACCCAACGCACCCTGTTGTGTGTATGTCAACCCAAACGCACCTTTGTGGTGGCGGTATTACACCGAACGCACCCTTGAGGTGCTGCTGTTAACACAGCGAAACAAACACCCTTAGTGGTGTTTTTATCGAAACCAAAACACACCCCGACTGGTGGAAATCAAACGCACCCTTTTGTTTATACAAGAACCAACGCACCCTAATCGGTTTATAAATAAAACCAAACGGACCCTTGTCGGGTCTGACCCGAACTCGACGCACCCTTTGGTGGCTGTGATAATGATGGTGTTGGTACGATGATGTAGGTGGTGTTATGATGATGATGATGGCAGTGGTGGTGCGACGGTGGTGGTGGCCGCGGCGTGTAGTGGGGAGGCAGTCGGAGGGGGTGGAGGCGCGTGGCGGCGAGTGGATATGGGGATCAGGTAGATCCGCTGATGAGGATCACATTTGGTGTTCGCCGAAAAAATCCGCCGGAAAAATCCGCCGGAAAAGTCTTTCCGGCGGTGGTGACCGTGGCCGGCCGGTGGCTGCCGGATATAATGGGAGAGAAGGGAGAGAGAGATATAATGGTGGGTGGCTGCCCGAAGCGAGAATGGGAGAGGAGGGAGCATAGAGATATAATGGTGGGTGGTTGTGTTGTTTTTATATAATGAAATTAGATTATAAAAGTTTTATTTATATTCAAAAACATTAAGTAAGTGACAAGTGTTTAATAGTTTAGGGTTAAAATTGAAAATATTACCACAAGGACCATATGTGTAATTGTTGTCTAACTTTTATAAGATATTGGTTCGGGGCTCATTTGAGCGACTTAACGGACGAACCAACGCACGAAACTTGCGCCATTGTCTTCCAAATCATTTTTTTGATAAAAATGAGTATTCGCTTGATAATATTTCATAAATATTTTATAACATTTAATAAAATCTCTGTTATTCATTTTGTGGACCGGTTTTGCCTCGTCCGAAATAAAAATGGATTTAAGCTCGAGTATTCGTGTTATCAACAACGCTTTTAATTAAAAATGATGACTAATTTATTTAATATTTTTATTAAATAAATACTGATAATTAAAAACAAATTTAATTATTTTTGTGTGTCCGCGTTGTATGTTGTCCGTATAATCTTTGCGGTGTTGTTTTAGCCATTTTCGGCTCGTTTCCAGGTCTCGTGCAAAACTGAAAAGTTGTCAGGAATGTCGTTTTACATCAAATTACTTTAGAGTCCGAATAACGAAAACGTGATTTAGCTACTCGTTTTTTGATAAATCAACTTAGGGATAACATATATCTCCTTTAAATATGTTCCGAAAAAATACCGGTTACGCGGTGATTGCTTTTATGTGACAATAAAAGACCAGAAGTCAATAAGTCAAGCCAGACCCTAAAAGTCAAAGATTGAAATCGTCATTCAAAATTTCGAAAATTCTCGGATGTTACAAACTGCTAGTTGCCCATTAGTCGCAACGTTGTCTGAAAATTACTATGTACTACTACTTGAGTGTGGGGGTGTAGCCAGTTTCGATGCAAATATCTTTGATACGCACCACTAGGATCAATTGAGACCGATAATGGATTACAATAGGCTTAGACAATCAAATAAGAACAACTGATTTAGTCGAAAGCTTTATTGATGAATCAATGGAAAGTTTGTTACAAATTCAGTTACAAATGAGTTTAGCGAGAAATATAAGAAATTGGGTTCTAAAAACTAAAGAAATGAAATAACCAACTAACGACTATTTAAACTTAGGAATTTGGCGCCAAAGTTATTAGGAGCTTATTTGAGGAGAAATATCCACGTGCACCTCACGTGTGAGTTAGACTCATACCTGCACCTCATGTGCCATCAAGTAGCTCCTATCATTCTTATATGAAATATGTCCTTGTTTATGTTGGGATTTTACAAACAAGTATAACCTTTATACTAAGAGTACGCAGCGGAAGGTGTCCCTTATGGGATCTTGTTTGATATACAATAATTAACACATCTAAGCACATAAAGATTTACTAACCTCTTATCAATTGAATTACTAAGACAATTGATTTAAATCTTGATTCTTGAAAAAATGAAAAACCTTTAGTGATTAAAATAAATTACCTCTAAAGGATGCACACATAACACGTTAAACGAGAAAGGTGAATGCTTAATCTTTAACAAATGAAACAACTAGAACACGTTATTCTTGTTTCTTGAGTCTGGACGATCGAACAAAGAACCGTATTGGGTTGTTTTCTTTCTACCAATCTATCAAACAAGGAGAGGAAGAAGGAAGTCCACTTTGATAAGGGTTATTAATTTGTATGTTTGTATGTCGTGTGATTTTTAACCAAAGGGTGTTTATATAGTCCAAATAACTTGTCATCCAAGTCACAATACAACACCTCCTCATCTTTTAAAAATTGACACTCACCTTCCCTCCTTCTCCTTGTTTGGCCGGTCTAAAATAAACACCCCTATGGGTTTTGGTTTGTACTAACAAGTCCCTTACATGTTAGTAAAGTGTTTATTAATTAGTTATAACGTTGAACGTTATAATTAACGATCATTTATTATTTCGTGACTTAATATAATTAATATATTACTATAAATACATTACTTATATTAATAAAACGTTCCTTAGGTGTATACGTGTGTGCCCCCAATAGGCTCACGTATTCCTAGCCGTATAAATACGAATTATGACTTGAGCATTCTAATAGTTTCCTCTTCTAACTTCTAACTACAAATGAGGAAGATTCACCTGCTCAATTTTTTTGACTCGGAAGATGGTGTTTTCAACATAAGAGGGAGGGTCTTGGGAGGTGGCATCATGGTAATCTATGAAAATCCAGGTATAGAATGGGATGCAAATTCTGTCAAAAGCGCCTATGAGTGGGTAGAGGATAGTATTGTAACACGTACAACTCAATTAAAAAGATGGCAAGCTTCTATCTTTAATGCATTACTAGAATCCGGAAATGGTCTGGATAATGATTTCACTGTGTAACACATTAAAGGCACAAAGATTGGTGGTTTGACATTTGATGATTCAGGGAGACGACATTGAGCAGTGGAGCTTCTCAACACAGCTAATATTGAAAATTTACGTGTATTGATTCATGCGACAGTTGATCGGATCCTCTTCTCCACCACTAAACCTTTAGATACTTGTTATTCACGTATTTTATTTTTGTAGATTAAGTGAGCGATTAATTTAAGTAGAAACCAATTTTTTGAAGTTGTAATAAAACATTTGTGGAAGGAATCGATATATGATAAAATTGGAAACAGTTATTTAATTTGTGATGTGGGCTCTAACCATATGTATTGTTCACGACATATATAGCCGCTGTTAGAGTTACATATCCTGATCCTAAAGAACAACATTAAGAAGTGGTGGAGAAGTAAATTTGAGTGTAGGAGCTCTCGAAAGCCCACAACTCTTGTTATTGAGTAGAATCCAATCAGTATCTAATCTATCATCTCTGAAGATTCCATATGTTCATGACCAATCTTTTATAGGGCAGTACATGGCTAGCAATCCACGTAACGAGATTAATCTGGTTGTACCAACCACGCTACCTTACATAGAAGTACGTGTCGCCGACCGGGATAATAAAAAATTAACCATACATAGAGGCCAATTCGACCAGTTCCCCCACTTACGCCTCCCATAGACTTAAAACCTTTCTTGGGTTTCCATCTACCTATAAACTTGAGCATTGAGGTTATGGGTACAAAGGTTTCGAGGCCACTAGCATCTGGTTCACTAAATTTGGTATCACCCTCGAATGTAACTGTTAGCCCAAGAGTTTGGTTTAATTACTACTCTAACGTTAAGGACATACTCCAATGTGGTAACGCTATAGAAGTTCTTAGAAAAATGTTAGAAACTGAAGTCTTGGAAAGATTCCCGACTTTGATGGCGGATGATCTTTTTGATTTATTAGGCCATCTTTACCTGATGATTCATCTGATTAGAAGGCCATCGTGACTTTCTGTCATGAAACATTAGGCACATTTTGGCATATGCATGCATGGTGGATGCTTGGTGAACAACGTTGTCGATAGCGAACTAAAAGTCGTCGGGGTTGATTCTTTACGAGTTGTTGATGTTTCCACATATTTTCACTCACCAGGAACAAACCCTCAGGCAACCACCATGATGTTAGGCCGATATTTTGGTATGAAAATACTTAATCACTGAATAGCAAATGATATCCAGTCTTAAGATACATCAAATATAGCCTTTCTTAAAAACAAGGTACATCAAATGTATTGTCTATCATCTATGATGTCCTAAGAATCTTTATTACCTTTATCTATTCTAATTTGTTAATTGCAAATCAGAAATATCATTCAGATTGTCTTGGTCATCTTGTAACTTGTTGTAGGAGTTTAGGGTTTTGGTAAATGTCTGTGTTGTTTATTATTCCATCATACGACATATAATATACAGATACAAAGAACATTCTAGAGTTGGGCTTGAGCTCAATACAAATGCACACTAAATTATATACGGGCTAACACTCCCCCGCAGTTAAAGCGGGAGGACACCGAACACTCAAACTGGAACGAAACTCCTCAAACAAAGCAGACGGTAAGCCTTTAGTGAAAATGTGCACATACTAATAGCGAGACGGAACATGCAGAACTCGAACCTGACCAGACGCAACCAAATCTCGAACAAAATGGATATCAATCTCAATATGCTTGTACCCTAATGCTGAACCGGATTAGAAGACAAATACATAGCACTGACATTATTACAGTAAACAAGCGTAGCGTAAGACAAAGGAGAATGTAACTCGCGTAAAAGATTCCTTAACCAGCAAGTTTCAGCAACAACATTAGTAACACTATGATATTTTGCATCTGCACTAGAGCAAGAAAGCATTGGTTGACGTTTAGAGGACCAAGAGAGTAAGTTGTTGCCAAGAAATACACAGTAACCTGAGGTTGATCGCCTAGTAGTAGGGAAACCAGCCCAATATGCATCAAAATAAGCAATCAAATGTGTAGTAGAGGAGGAAAAAAACTGCAACCTATAATCTAAAGTACCACAAACATATCAAAAAACCTGCTTAAGAGCTAAGAAGTAAGACTCTCAAGAGTCATGCATATAAAGACAAACCTGTTGTACTGCATAAGAGATATCAGGGTGAGTAAAGGTAAGATACTGTAGAGAACCTGTAAGACTCTGATATAACGTCGGATCAGAAACTGGATCACCATCATCACCCAGTTTGGACTTTATATCAACATGCATCCTATTGGAGTTACAACTAACCATACCAGCTCGCTCAAGAATCTCAACAGCATATTTGCGCCGAGACAAAAACATCCTTGTAGAATCACGCATAACAGAAATGCCCAAAAAATAGTTAAGGGAACCAAGATCTGTCATAGAGAACTCCTGATGTAAAGAACCAATAAGTCGCTGTAACAAGATCTCAGAAGATGTAGCGAGCACAATGTCATCAACATATAATAGCAAATAAGTAGTATACATGCCATGTCTATAAATAAATAAAGACAAATCACATCGACTATGGTGAAACCCAACACGAGTCATATAAGAAGTAAATAGCGAAACCAAGCTCTAGGGGCCTGCTTGAACCCCATAGAGAGAGCGCTATAATAAACACACATAATTTGGATGCACAAAATCTCAAAACCCAGGTGGCTGATGCATATAGACTGTCTTAGATAAATCACCATGTACGAAAGCATTCTTGACATCAAGCTGATGAATCGACCAATGTCAAGAAACAGCCAAACTAAGAACATTCTGTATAGTACCGGGTTTGACAACGGGACTGAATGTCTCATCAACATCAACACCCTCCAATTGGGTGCGACCATTTGTCACAAGACGAGCCTTGTAGCGACTAAGTGTGCCATCTGCTAAAAACTTATGGCGAAAAAGCCACATACATCGAACAACATTTGTATCTGGAGGGCGAGGGACAAGAGTCAAAGTTTGGTTTTTAATAAGTGCATTATATTCGTCACACATAGCAATTTGCCAATTGGAATCATAAAACACATCATGATAAGACTTTGGTAAAGGCGAAACCAAGGACACATGCAAAATGAGACGCTCAGTGGGCCAATTCGACCCGACATAGAAACGTGTGACCATAGGGTGAACCGAGATGGGGTTTAGGTTTTCAGGTGGACCAGGAATTATAATTGGGCCAAAGATAAAGGCGGTGTCGAATCTGTAGTAGTAGAAGGTTGGGATACAAGTGTATGTTGGGCCGGTGATAAAGGTGTTGGGGGTGAAATAGGCTGGTGACTCATGATGGGCCGAAGGTATGATCATATCATTTGATAAATTTGTGGAATGACCATTTGCATTATTAAGCGTATGAAAGTGAGGTGATATAGGGGCGGGCATCGGGCATCATGTATATCAATAGTGTCCAAAACTGGAAGGGACCGAATAGGTTGAGTGGGAATGTCAGGTGAGTCATCTAAAAATGTGTAGGTAGGCACCGAGGTTTGTTGATTGCAGCCATACGTAAACAAGGTTTCATCAAATGTAACATGGCGTGAGATAATGATTTTATTTATGTATAATTCAAGACATTGATACCCATGATGATTGGAAGCGTGTCCCAAAAAAATGGAGAGTGTGGCATGTGGTTCAAGTTTGTTATTAGAATATAGTGAGGGTAACATAAGCAACCAAAAATTCATAAATGGCTATAGTCCGGATTTTTACCAAACAAGCGGGTATAAGGTATTTCAAATTAATGGCAGTGGAAGGTAAAATATTGAGCAAGTGGATGGCCATATTGATAGCCCCAACCCAAAATGTAGGTGGAAGATTGGCTTGAAAAAGTAAAGTTCGAATGAGATTATTTATGGTATGAACCATTCTCTCAGACTTGCCATTTTGTTGAGATGTCTTGTTAGGATTTTATTTTATGTAAAGACATTACTGAATTACCATTGTTTTTCATAGTTACATACGCATGGACTAAAATAGGCATTATTGTATAGTTGTGAGGCGTATGGGCTATAAATACCCCTCTATAGCTTCCATGGAGGGGTTGAGACTCTTGTAACATTTCCCATTTTCCATTCTATTTTACACACATTTGTTTTTCTCTTTACTCTCTCTAAACATGGCTATATTGTGGTTTGAGTCTCCCCGACCACCGGATCTATGATTCTATAGCCACAATTGTACCTTTACTCTCTCTAGTTTTTTTTAGCAAAAAGTACAAAAGTACGACTGTGATCAGCGGTTTGGTCACAGCGGTTTGGTCACCGAGGTTTGGTGGCAGCGGTTTGTTGGAAGAGGTTTGATGAACAGGTGACAGTGGTTTATACTTTTTCATGGTTTGCCTAAACGTTATGCTACCCGTTTGAAAAGTCAACAGCGGTTTGCTCAATTTCTTGCCAGCGGTTTGCTAAATCTCTTGCTAGCGGTTTGCTTAAGATACTTGGCAATGGTTTGGTACTTACACATTCTGTGAACCCACAACCTAAACCGAGTCAACTCAGTAATTACCAAGTTGACTGAGTCAAACTCAACCGAGTCAAACCAGTCAACGAAATGAAATGTAAAAGAAAAAGACAGATTCGATTAACTTTTAACAACTACAACAACAACAACCAACAATCAAACTTCAACAAATCCAACTCCAAGACTCCTTATATACAACCCATCATCACAAATTCAGCCACAACAATCCAACAAATCCACAAAGTCTAACCTATATCCCATCGTCACAAATTATCTCACCTTCATCCTCCATCCTCCATCAATCAAGACTCAATACAAAATTATAAGAGATCTCATATCATGTTTTTATGTTGTGGTAATTCCATTATGACCTTAAAGATCAAACACGAATCCATATTTCATCATTGATCTATGTGAAGGTTAAAAGCCTTCTTTCAATTTTTGAATATCAAGATTGACGAATAACAATTATGTTATTGTTAATCTTGGTTTTGTTTGAGACTCAAGACAATCACATGGAAAGGAAGAACCTACCCGAGGCCTCTTTAATAAAGATCTTAAAGCCAATCATTGAATGAAAGAAATGAATCTTCGTTTGTATGCCAATCGAGTAACAAGGATGTGGTGGCATTTTTGTTTAGATCATAAACAAAATGAATATGTGGGTTGAGATTCGTGTGTATTCATAAACATACTAAGGGATTTATTAGTTGATTATTTGGATGATTTTTTAGCGATGGAGGGATAAGGAGGAGATGACAGTTATGTTTGGTGACCGCGTTGGAGGAAAAGTGAGATGTGATTAGGGTTACAAATAATTAGGGTACGAGTGGTTTATATATATCCCTAGAAGTAGAACTATGTATTTAGTCATTAGATAAAGGTCTTGGGCTTAACTCTTTAATACTCGAATTTTGATTATATTCTATTGATGGGTAGGGTACAAGTGCCATACAAATTTCATCCAATTTATAGACTATATGATTTATAATGATAGATTATGGGCTGAATTATTATATCCGAAAATGATTAAGATGTGTGTCTTAGGCTTGTAATATCACACGACTGAGTTTGCTGTTGGATATATAAAATTTGGTCACATTTTCATACATGGCTGCAACATGACAAAGATATGTTCGAGGTATAGTCATTGGTTAATGGTTATAATCGGGACTAATAATGACAAAGTGACAAGATTTTTTTTTGAGACTGGGATCGATCTTTATAAGGAATCATTAGAGCTTAAATCTCAATGGCTAGAGCTCGTATTAATTTTTCTAAGTGACTACGGATTTGATTGTGTGTCACTTATTTGAGATTGAAGTTTGATTTTACAAAGGCGTGTTCTTATTTTATCTTGAAGTCGGGGTTGGTTGGATGCATGACTTTCAATGATAACTTGCTCGTGCTTAAGATTTAAGTTGAAGACTTGGTTTATCTAGTTTCCAAAAGTCAGGGTGGATGGTTGAAGACCTAGATAACTATCACTTAAAGGATTTACGTTGTAGTACTCAGTGTCACACGCAGAAGACGAAGTAGATAGTTTTAAGAGGTGTTGTACTTCTTATGCCTCTTAGTTGAGAGTATAAAGTACTTAGAGATTTGATCACCACAAATTCTCTACACCGTTCTTCCAACATTAGTGCAAGCTTAAGGCACAAGAATAGATAATTCTACTTTAATTTCAAGTTTGGTATATCGGGTTTACTCCATCAGTGGTCACGTCAAATAGCCTACAAAGGGGTTGGTAAAGATAGTCAGAGAGAGTTTATGAGTAGAGATTTGATCAACAGTTTATTCTCACAGGATACGTTTGAGCTAATTTCATTCTTCTCACAAGATTTCAAGTATATGTGCGTATAATGTTTTGCTGATTCTGAGGTATCAAACCCAGCAAGGGGGAATGAGACATACATCTGAATGTACAATGAGTACACGTGATGAACTTCATACCTTTTTCTTATTTTAGGTCATTCCAGAAAGACAAATGTCATAACCGTAGAGAAAATCAGTGTTTTAACTCGTGGCTTTTGGTGTATTATTCCACCTACATGGGGGAAGGGATGTAAAATAGTTTCTGATGATAAAAGAGGTACCCAATGGTATGATGATTCATCTAGATAGTCAGTATCCTGCAGGAAGAAATGTGTTCATCCGGGACTTAGTTGACTTTGGTGTTATCATTTCGACTACTTGGAAGGTTTAATTGTCTACATCCAGGACTTAGTTGACTTGGGTGTTTAAAAAAATATCATCATTATCCTGAAGGAAGGAATGCGCACGTTTGGGACTTGATTGACTTTGATGATATGATTTTGACTTCATGAATGGGATAGAGTGTGTACTTCAGGTTTTTGGGCTTCGTACAATGAGATTGGTTGCATCTTTTCAACTACATGGGGGAAGAGATATCTTGATACTTTTGGTATGCATTACTTGAGCTTCCAGTGGGAAGAAATGTGAGAAGAATTATTCAAGCGTGAGAAGATACGTTGCTGATCCAGTTAATGTTTCCCCAAACAGTTAATCACTAAGCTTATTATCAAAGGAGCAATAATATTTGATGTGGTTTGCTACTAATTCCGTTGTGCACTTAATTATTCTAAGCTTGAAAGAAAGCTTTGAAACTGCTCAAGAGAGGATTGCTTGTTTGGGGGGAAGCTTTGAAAGCTTCTAAATAAAGAATATGTGGCATGAATTAGGGGGAAGCTAATTCAGAAGCTTCTCCTTAACCAGAAGTGTATGGGTTACTTAGTTCGTGCCTATTATAGTATTTATCCTACAAGGTATTACAAAGATGATTCATGTTGGAGTGCAGACTTGAAGTCAAAGGCCATAGAAGACATCATCAACATTGGAAGCTTCGTGGAATTTTTTGTTATTAATCAATATGTACTTGTTAGGAAAAATATTGTAAGTAATTCCATATATCGTCCTATGGGAGAAGATTGTTAGGATTTCATTTTATGTGACGACATTACAGAATTACCATAGCTTTTCATAGTCACATACGCAAGGACTAGAATATGCATTATTGTATAGTTATGAGGCGTATGAGCTATAAATACCCCTCTATAGCTTCCATAGAGAGGTTGAGACTCTTGTAACATTTCCTATTTTCCATTCTATTTTACACACATTTATTTCTCTCTCTACTCTCTCTAAACATGGCTATATTGTGGTTTGAGTCTCCCCGACCACCAGATCTATGATTCTTTAAAACTGTCATGTCTTTGGACATGAAAATCGAAATTGTATACCATTTTCGGCAAATAGTGTATGTAGGCGACGGTTGTCGAATTCACCACCATGATCACACTGAAATAAACGTATTTTACACTTGAATTAAGTACGCACATAGTTACGAAACAATACAAACTTAGACAAAACATTAGATTTATTAATCAAAGGATAGACACAAACAAACTGCGAATAGTGATCTAAAAACAAGACATAGTATTTGAATCCAGAAAGACTCAGAATGGGTGAAGTCCATACATCCGAGTGAATAATGTTAAAACAAGAAGTAACAACAGTACTAGAACTAAAAAACAGAAGCCTCACGTGTTTTCCAAGCTGACAAGCATGACAAAGCACGAGAGGCTTCTCTTTATTACACGAAACAACATTATTTGAAACAAGACGACGTAACACGCCACTTCCTGGATGTCCAAGACGCTGGTGCCACGTATGTTGACTGACTAGGAAAGCATGAGGAATTTGTTGGAACCAAGAACACTTTCACTTCATCATTTGGAAACAAAAAAATAAGATGGAAGATATGAAGAAATTGTAGAGAGAAGTTAGAGAGGGAAAGTAAAGAGAGAAAAGAAATGGTTAATTCTTGCAAGTGTGTGTGAAACAAATAAGAACCAACACCCTCTCTACACTTGGAGAGGGGTATTTATACCCTTGTGGCCAGATGGGCTTTTGCCATGGGCCGGGTTTAATGTTAACTTGGACCAGGCTCGGGATTACATTGGACCTTAGTCCAAGACGCGTACAATATTAGATTAATTAACGAGCCCGATACCCGTTCTAGCCTATTACAACATTTAATTAAATAAAGACCGAGACCTAATATTCATAATGAACGAACTTCATTGTTCGACTCAATATTTTGAGGCTAACAATCTCCCCTGTCCTGATATACTTGTGGACCCAGATTGTGTAGTGGGCTGAATTGGGCTTGCTGGGTTGGACGTGGCCTGCTGGGCTGGGCCTACAGCCGGGTAAGGTGTAGGCTGGGCTACCGGATACTGTTAGGCCGAAAAATAAGGATGGGCCAGCGGATAATAAAACCCAGGTGGTATTGATGAGATTGGAATGGTGTGGGTTGGCATGTATGGTGTAAAAGGTGGTATGGGGTTATAAGGTTGGGCTGTAGGGGGTAGTGAACTGGGCCAGTTGAGTTATTGGTATGAAAGGCCACTGGTGGACTAACTGGTGTAACAACAACTGGGTGGGAAGCCAAATTAGATGTATTAGTTTTCCCAGTGTTACTAGAAGAATTACTTACCCCTAATTTTCTCAATAACTTTACCAGTAAATCATCCGTGGTGTTATCTGTTAATTTAAAGCCACGAGTATCACCATTTTTAGCATTATGATCATGGACAAATTTGCAACCATTACCGAATCGACAAGACCCTTTAGAAAAAAATTATAACACATGGCCCTCTACGATCCTTAACATTGAGGGTAGAGGGAGGGTCTTTAGGAAGTGTACCTAATTCGGCCAAAAGCACCATATGTGAAGATGAGAAGGAGTCACGGTAATGCAAGAGAATTGGACTTCAACCGCATCTATTCGGTATTCTACATTATCAGCGCAGTTTTTAAGATCGGGAAAAGTGTCTTTATGATGTATAAAGCCACAAACTTGATCATACTTATCCAGGAGACCTTCGAGAGCATAATGAACAACATCTTCATCATTAACGTAAGTGTAACCACCCAAGTTTCAGGTCAATGTTTATCCCGAGCTATGATAATTATTTTACTATATAATTGATTTTAGTCATTTATGCTATATGGTTTGGTGAAAATTTCCATTTTAACTATGGGAAATTACAAGTCGTGATTGAGTTTCTATTTGTTTTTAGCGTCCGTAAAAGTTAGAAAAATTTACATTGTCGCTCCAAGAGCGTGATTATTTTATTTTAGTATTTTAGGGCTTTTCCTCGTGTTTTTGTAAAAACTATGTTTAAAGGTCGTGTTTTACTTGATTTAACGTTTTATTAAATGTTTTAAAGTAAATTTAGTGGGACGAAATATAAATATTTACGAATGTGGTGTGACCCGAGTCTTTGGTCGGCTAAAATAACGAAACAAATAACCTTTGTACTAGTTTTGAAAAAATAATAAGGAAGGAGGGACCATTTGTGTTAAACTCCCAAACTTATTCCGTTAGCCTCACTTGTTAGTGAAACTGGCGTCTTACACGTGAATTGGAATAGTCTTGGACATTGCGTGTCACACATGGGTCATTTATGTAAACCAGGAATAGTTTGCTTTTTATTTTAGTATAAATACCCCTCCATGAGTGGTGGTAAGAATTCACGTTGATAAATTTTATCTCTTTCTCTTCTAATCTAACCTTTCTTTTTCGTGTTTATCTCACCCTCTCTCTACTTTTTCTCACTAAAATAACAATGATTCATCTTATGTATTTTGATCAACCAAGACCCCCCCCTAAAAAGGTGGTTTTGAATCACGCTACAAGTGGTATTAGAGCTAACCGGGGGTGTTTTGTATTTGTGTTTGTTGTTTCGTGCTTATCACAGCTTATTTTAAGCTTATTTTGGCTTATTTCTTGGGCTTATTTCTAAAAAAAAGCCACGAATGTTCTTTTGTGTGATGTTATTCGGATCTGATTTATAATAGTTTTTCTATTTTTTGCTAAGTTTTCTTTGGGTCTCCTTATGTTTCCAAAACTTATCCAAAAAGTAGACCTGGTATCTTCACTTTTACCTTCTTATTTTCAAGCTTTTTATATGCTTATTTGAGGGTTTAACAGATTATGTGGGTTGTTGGGTATTACTGCTTATTTCATGACGTTTTAAGTTCTTAAAAGATTAGTTTTTGAAGCTTATTTCTGGGTTTCTTAGTTCTTGGTCACAGTTTGAAAAGAAGAAAACAAGAAGGACGATAGTACAAACCGAACTACTTGTTTCTCTTGGTGAACCGAACAACCTGTTTCCATTTAACAACCGAACAACTCAAAAAGATTTGACAACCGAACAACTCAAAAAGCTTTAACAACCGAACAACCCAAAAAGATTTGACAACCGAACAACTCAAAAAGCTTTGACAACCGAACTACTCAAAAAGCTTTGACAACCAAACTACTAAGATATAGTTGAAACCGATTTATACATGCCCCAACCCAAACCGATTCAACTCGGTATTTACCGAGTTGACTCGGGTCAACTCAACCGAGTCATGTGCCGAGTCAAGGTTAGAAATGAAGAAGAAGATTAGACAGACTCGACAGATCCAAACAACAACAACGACAGCCTCAAACAAATAACCCATCGTCACAATATCATTCCACAAATTAAATCCAAGTCTAAACCTATTCCCGTCGTCACATATTCTCTCTCAACTCCATCTCCATCACCATACATCTAGACTCAATCGAAAACAAAAACAAAGATCTCATATTCGTGTTTATTTTTATCAATTTTTAGACTAAACACATTCATCATTGATCCGTGACAAGTTCATCTTGTCTTTCAATATTCGAAAATCAATATTGAATTATAACAAGTGTGTTTCATTCAATCTTGGTTTCGATTACAAGACACACAAATAAGAAAACAATCAAGTAGGACCTACCTGAGACCCTCCAAAGGATCTTGAAGCCAAAATTGATGCACAAACAAGTTGTAATTTGTTTAATGTGTTCGAGTGAATTTGTGCGAGATGTATGACATATCATGAAGTTTATTTTCGTCTAATTGCGTTTGTGTCTGGAGTAATAAGGAAAGGTGATTTGATTGAGAGATGCAGATTAGAGTTGACTGGATCCTAACTTTATAGAATATGTGACTGCATTAGTATAAATTAGGGATTCTAACGCCCTAATTAAAAGGGATGTGGTATATATATATATATATATATATATATATATATATATGTGAATATTTAGGCTGGGTATTGCACAAAGGAGGCAGATCGGGTATTGATTAAGTGATGTGGGCCGAGCATATTTGGAAATTAGACTGGATTTATGAATAACCGAATTCGGGCCTGGTAGACGTGTATGGGCTAATTGTGGATTAAAGGCATGGGCTATCTATCTAGGTTGATGTTGGGCTGTTGTTTATTTATTAGATTGTTAAATTATGACAGTGTTATCAAATTAAGCTGGGTATTAAAACACTACTATGACGGGTAATGTAAATGTGACCGAGTTTCATTACTTGGATGGGCCGTGCTTATGTTTAATTTATTAAGACCGATATCCGTTAACTATCAAATCACATCAAAAATCACGAACAACAACACAACAAACACAATACATTACA
>BQNB010124826.1:0-12603 GCA_026074375.1 Tanacetum coccineum
AATAGAGCTTGTGACGATTTGGTCAATTGGTCTTGTCACTATTTCTTCTACACATGTATCTAGGGCTGAGCATACGGACCGTTCGACCGGACCGGACCGGACCGGAAAACCGGACCGACCGAACCAGACTGAAAGTATTTCGGTCCAGTCCTCGGTCCGGGGTTTTGGACCAATTCGGTCCGGTCCTCGGTCCGGTCGGTCTTACCAAAAAACCCGAACATTATGCCTTGTAAGACCGGACCGGACCGAAGACCAAACCGGAACGGGCCGACCCGGACCGGACCGTACCATTTCGGTCCGGTCCTCGGTCCGGAGTTTTAGACCAATTCGGTCTCGGTCCGGTCCGGTTTTGGACCGATGCTCACCCCTACATGTATGTGTGTAGTTGTATTTTGTACTCATGTAATTTAATTCCTATTTAGAGTATAACTATCTGCATGAAAATAAGTAGTTCAACTTCCAATATTAAAAGCACATCTTAATTGAAGGTGGTAAATTTGAGCAAATTGTTGTCAACCTAAGTGACCTACAGTAATTGTTGACTGTTGATACAATGTAAAACGTAAATGTATATTTAACGCTTCTTCTTTTTCACCATTGTAAGAAACGATAGTAAATGTTTAGTACATATATAGGCACACGTATACACGCATTATATACTTGTACACTGGTTCATAATGACAGACATTGTTGACTGTTCAAACTAGATTATACAAGCATTATATGTCTTTGTGTGAATTGAGTAAAACAACCTTATTTTTTTCCTTAGAAAGACAAAATAACACACTATACATATAGTCCATATGGTAGCGTAACTGCGTAAAAAAGCGAATGGTGTGTGATCTATAAATTTTTTACGGTTTATTATGTATTATGAATTATGGTTTAAGAGTAGAGTTGGTGTAAAATGGCTTTTACAAACTTGCTGTAGACTTTCTCAATTGTCTCTACTTTTATTATTAGAACGTCTGTGTTGAAATACGTTTTCTTAAGCGAAAGTTGATGAAAAGACAAATATTTTTATTAAAATTAACAAGAGGCTAGAAAAAAACAACTAATTAACATAAGCAATTAAGACGATAGCACTTGCGCTATGTAACTCACCTTTACTTATAGAATCACCACAATTGTGCTAATGCTAGTTAATACTGCTAATTAAGCCATAATGTAGTTGTACAGTAGTGCAAAAGAAAGTAAATTGTTGACTGTATATACACACATAAATACGCATTATGTGATTGTACCCTTGTGAAAAACGACGAGTTTAGAGGAAATGGAAATAGTGCTTGGTAGGCTCCAGCTGATTGTTTCGGCTTATTCATATAATTCGACACACAAACAACTAAACCACTACACTATTCTTCCAACAATCCAACATCAAGATTTTATTATTTTGACATTTTTCTATAAATATACATCCATGCATACACATAATTTCATGTACGTAATTTCAGTTTATTTTCAAGTATAGTTTTTGGTAATATATAGCACTAGTTTTTTTTTTCTTAGAAAATGTTCTAGTTTACTTTCTATTTGGAAATGCAAATTCAACGGCTTTTAACCGTTTGATGATTTTAATAAATAATTGAACTGATTACAAGAACATTTGATCAAAAGCAAATAATAAAACTGTTGGATATACTACACACATTGATACACAACACATGCGATGATGCAAAGGCTAGAAGGACGCATATGATACACACTGTGATAGTTAGAGGAGTAGAGAAAAACCGGTTCATGAACCGAACCGGGGAAAAAAACCAAAACCGGTTTTTTTTAAAACCAGTTTTTTTGAAACTGGTTTCTCTCAAACCGAACCGACTGTTTGTAACCGGTTTAAAAAAATCGACTGGACCGGGTTGTAAACCGGTTAAAACCGGTTTTTAACCGAACCGGTTGCATAAAAACCGGTTTGGTTAAAAAACCGAACCAGTTTTAAAAAAAACCCGAAATGTTCACCTCTAGTGATAGTACATAAATAAATATGTTCCATTGTCTTATAAAAATGTATGCACTTTTTACTAATATATATATAAATCATTAAATCTTGAAGTATAAAATAGATTTTGTTTCACTACAAAAATAACTTGCCACGGGCACTTTTGACGACCACGCTCATCGTAGCCAAAAGTTGATGAAACATTCGCTTCTTTACTTTAACCAATTTTGACAACGCCGGCTAAAAGTAATTCTTTTTTTTTCTTCATTTACTTTTTTTTATAATTTTTCCTTAAAACTGAAAAATTCCCTAAATGAGCTATGATGAGGGAGTAGTGTTTGTGTTGGTATTTGTTTTTTTTAACAGCACTTTATTAAAAAATTAGCAAGAAGCTAGAAGAATTACAAAGTTACAAGATGAAGATTTTTTAGCCAATCAACCCAACTAAACGACACATTACATCTAAACCGACTCCAATAAAAAGAATACGACACAACATCATCAAAAATATCCGCCTTAGAAGGAGAAACCACACCAAAGACACACTTATTACGATAAGCCCAAATTAGCCACCACAACCCAAAACACACCCCTTCTAACAACCTTTTATGCTTGATAGGAATCCGAAGATTTACGATCCAAGAAACCCATTCATCGAACGTATGCACTTCCATGAAATCCACCTCCCACCAACGGCAAATCTTGCGAAAATTATCTTTCGCAACAAGGCAATCAAAAAATAAATGACTTGACGATTCCGTGACGCTACCACAAACGGGACAAAGAATAGACGGAATATCTATACCTCTCCGGGATATATTAAGACGGGTAGGCAAACAATCCATTCTCACCTTCCACGCATGAATGTTAACCTTGATTGGCACCGCTTTTATCCATCGAGTTTGAGTAGACACTTCCGGAAACCTGTTATCATCAATAACCTTTCTAGCCGAAGCTACCGAGAACTCACCCGAACCATCAAGCGTCCAATACCACCTATCAGGCGTGACACCAAGAACAACACCTTCCACGTAAGTCGTCAAATCCGTCAACTGATCTTGTTCCACTCCGCTTCTAGGAGCACGACGAAAAGACCAGGTCAAGTTCTCCTGTGACAGTTTAGAAGCCACATCGACAGTCTTCTTCACTTCCAGCGCATAAAGCCTAGGATATCTTTGTTTCAAAACCATGTCTCCATGCCACAAATCCTCCCAAAAATAAGTATCCGCACCATTGCCAAGCTTTTTCTGCATAAAATTATTTAAGTGTATACCTTTTATCTTCAATGTTTCCACCTCCTGGAGAATGCTTCGCCAAATGGACTTGTAACCAACCTTGAATCCGCTACCATTTTTCCCATCTTCGCCATGAATAGCTTTAATAACCCTAGTCCATAACAAGTTCTTTTGAGTTGTAAACCGCCAAACCCATTTACACATAAGAGCTCTATTAAGCGCATATAAACTAGAAACACCAAGGCCACCTTTCTCTTTAGAACACAAAACCTTACTCCATTTCACCCATATCGATTTTTTACTATTTAAATCGACACCACTAAAAAACCGACTTCGAATTGATTCCATGCGTTGAAGGACTTTCATTGGCACCTTGAATATAGACATATGATAAATAGGCATGGATCCTAGAACCGCCTTGAGAAGGGTTAAACGACCACCTATCGATAATGTTTTCATCTTCCATTTTGAAAGACGATCTACCATTTTATCCACAATCTCATCCCAAGATTTAATCCGAGACATATTTCCCCCAACTTTCGAACCTAAATAAGCAAAAGGAGCCTTAAGGACACCACAACCAATTCTATTTGCAGCTTGCACCACCCTATCTTCACTCACCACAACACCCAATAACTTACTCTTGCTTAAATTAATACTAAGACCTGAAGCACGATGAAAACATTTCAACACATATATAATCGTATCAATATTCTTAGTACTCCATTGCCCCATAAACACCGCATCGTCCGCATAGAACATATGAGAAAGATGCATAACCGAATTAAGCACAATGCCATTAAACATGCCCGCATCCACAACTCTTTTAAAAGAAATGTGAAGACTCTCCATAACCAAAATAAAAATAAACGGAGAAAGAGGATCACCTTGTTTAAGGCCCTTAAAAAACTGAAATTCCTCCGTAGGGCTTCCATTCACTAAAACCGATCCCCAAGAAGATCGAAGACATTCTTGAATCCAACCACACCATTTTTCACCAAAACCAAATTTTCTTAAGACATCATCAAGGTAATCCCACCGAACAGAATCATAAGCCTTTTCAAAGTCAATTTTTAGAATAAATGAATGTTTTTTCTTCAACTTACACCACTGCAAAACCTCATTAAGTATAAATGGTCCGTCAAGAATTTGCCTATCCGCAACAAAAGCCGATTGCACCTCATTAACAATATCTCCAAGCACCACCACAAGACGATTAGCCAAAATTTTGGCAATTATTTTATAAAGGCTCCCAATAAGACTAATCGGTCTGAAATCCTTCACCATTTTTGCTTCGGGAGTCTTCGGAATCAACGCTATGAAAGATGAATTACACCCTTTTGGAATGCGACTGTAATGAAAGAAATATTTCACCGCCGCCAACACATCTTTTTCTATTAAACTCCAAAACCTTTTATAAAAACCAAATGTGAATCCATCCGGCCCCGGAGATTTATCAACACCACAATCCCAAACCGCCTTTTTAATCTCTTCATTTGACACTTCGGCTTCCAAATCCAGTTGTTGCATTGAATTCAGATGATAAGGAAACTCCATATTAAGCATCGGCCGAACAAAATTAGGTCTATCAAAACGATTCTTGAAATGATTAAGGAACTCATTTTTAAGCATATTAGGATTTTCCACCCAATCTCCTTCCACCAGAACCCCTCGTATAGAAAGTTGGTTTCGTTTCTTATTAAGAATACCATGGTAATATTTTGAGTTCTCGTCGCCTTCAATTGCCCATTTGATTTTTGCTTTTTGAGACGCCTCCATTGCACACAATTTATCCACCTCTTGAATCGATTTTACAACCTCCGCACGTTTATGCAAAGTATCAGACGACGCATCTCCTTTGTCAATGATCATCTCCAAATCAGCGAGCTCCTGTTTTAGCACATGTTTTCGAGTTTTCGGACTTTGTCTCAATCAAATCATGTATACTCTTATTAAGGTAAATGTCATTTATTACCAACATACTTTCTCATTTGTACCGTAATGACCAACTTACTTTTTTTCGTACTCATTACACCCATGTACATTCAAATTTTGTTCGATATCACCAATATGACCACAAAATGACTATATTACCCTTGTCTTCTTTAACATATTTACAATCATAATTTTTTTAAATCTTAATTTTTTTAAAAGTACTTTAACAAGCACTTTAACAAAAAATAATTTTTTTTAAGTAAATTTTTTAAATCATAATTTTTTACAAAGTATGAATTTTTTTTTAAAAATTTAAAAATTTCATACTTTAACAAATTTACTTATTTTTATAAAAATTTCGTACTTTATAAAATGTTAATTTTTTTCGTACTTTTTAAATTTAACAAAAAATTATTTTTACTTTTTTATTTTTTTCTTAACTTTTAAAAAATGTTAATTTTTTTCGTACTTTTTAAATTTAACAAAAAATTATTTTTACTTTTTTATTTTTTTCTTAACTTTTAAAAAAATCTAATTTTTTTCGTAGAAAAAAATTAACTTTTTTTTTCAAAAAAAAATTAAAATTTTAAAAAGTACGAAAAAATTTAAATTTTTTTAAAAAAATTAAGATTTTGAAAAGTGCGAAATTTTTTTAAAAATTTTTGTAAGAAAATTTTAAATTTTTTACTAAAAATAACGTAAAAAATATTTTATAAGATTTTTAAAAAGAAAATTTTGATAAAAAATTTTAATTTGCTAAAGTACTTGTTAAAGTACTTTTAAAAAAATTAAGATTTAAAAAAATTATGATTGTAAATATGTTAAAGAAGACAAGGGTAATATAGCCATTTTATGGTCATATTGGTGATATCGAACAAAGTTTGAATGTACATGGGTGTAATGAGTACGAAAAAAGTAAGTTGGTCATTACGGTACAAATGAGAAAGTAAGTTGGTAATAAATGACTTTTACCCATACTTCTATGGTAAGTTTTGTGCATCCTTAACTCCAAAATACAAAAGATCGGTTAAACTTTACTTGGTAATATTTGTTTTTACTACCACTGTTAGTACAAAAAGCGTTATGAGTTGATAAGATGAATCTAGGTGATTGTTGGGTAGACCCAATAAGAGAGATCTTGTACTAAATCAAGCGAGTGAAATGAGTTCCTGCACAATCAAATGTAAACCGTTAGTCTTACCGTGGGGACGGATCCAACGATTGGACTCCGGCGTGAGAGTAAGTACACATATTTGTCAGAGAAGTGTCAGAGTATGTGTGTGAAATATTATTAGAGAAAACCGTACCTTGTGGGGTGTCAGAATACCCCTATTTATGGGTGAGCCAAATATTAGGTTTTCCTAGTATTTCGCTCATTTCTGTTAGTAAGCCGAAGTGGGACCCTTATCGGGTAAGGGTACGCTTGTAATCATGACTTGCGGACTTAAGCTCTCCTAGCGGACTTCCGCTGTCTTATGGAAGTGTCTTCTGGAAGCCTTCCGTCCGTGTGGATGCTTCCGGGCCGTATCCCGTTAGTTTGGGCTTAGCTTTGGTCCATTGCACTTTGTAATTTCTTTATTGGGCTCGGGCCCATGTATAATATATGTGGTCCAGGCCCGGAGGCATGTTATACATGTTATACGTCATCAAGTCCCCCCCAGTCTAGTGTGTTTATTGCGTGCGATTTTGATTGCGTGCGGTAGATATTACTAGACTCAGGTTTCGGTATTCCTTGTATTTTTTGCTTCCTCCGTGCTTGTCTTTTCGCGACGTTCCGTTGCCTTTGTTAGGTGGGACGTTGGTGACGTGGTCTTCTTATGGCCTTTCACCTTCTAACTGATTTGATTGGTTAGTCTAACTGCTTAACCGTCATCACTATCTTTTACTTTTCATCTTGGCCATTGACTCGGAGGTCATAGCCACGTGGAAAAATCTGGAAGGAGCTTGCATTTACTATACCGATGGTATAAATATTCGGCGTGGTTTCTACTGTTTGCTTTTTCATCTTCTCAAATTATAATCACCATTGTTAGAAAGTTCTTCAAGCTTTTTAAATTGTTTCTTTGTGCCCTATTTCGATAGATTTTTTAGGCTTTCAGGTTAGGCCCCAATCTTTGCTTACTTTTATCATGAGCAGTATTACAGATATAAATTGATGTAGTGAAAATAAAGAGATAAATAATTGGATATGTTGATTCTATGAATACCAGAAACAATTCTTCCAACAATCGTTGATTCGATTGAATACCGATTGTTAGGGTAAAATTTCTTGGCAAACAGCGGCCAAAGGTTTACTTTTATTAAATCAATATGCCTATGCAACTCCTCATGCTCTCTCGGGCTCATCCTGTAATGTGGCCTGCGGGCTCATCCTGTAATGTGGCATGTTAGGCAATTGTGACCCAGGCTCTAAATCAATATGATGTTGGATGTCACGCAATGGTGGCAATCCATCAGGTAACTCATCAGGGAAAACATCCGAAAATTCCTCAAATAAAGGAATCATGGCTTCAGGAATTTCATTATCTTCAACAACCTCCTTTCCTATTAGCACAAAAACATCGTCTCCTATCTACGGCTCGTCTTCAAACTGCGAAAGTGTTAGTAAAGTACCAGTGGGTTTACTAACTACTTCCTTAGGTTTATTGGGCATCAAAGTAATCTTCACTTTCCCAAATAGGAAACTATAAGTATTAGTTCTTCCATTGTGAGTTATATCACGATCATACTCCCAAGGTCTACCCAACAACAAGTGACATGCATCCATGGGCACCACATCACACCAAACATTATCCGTATAAGTGTTTCCCATAGAAAACGGAACATGGACACGCTTAGAAACTGTCACCTCACCGCCTTTCTTAAGCCACTGTAACTTATAAGGTTTGGGATGATTTTCAGTCTTCAATCCTAGTTTTTGGACTGCTTCTGCAGCTATCAAATTATCACAACTACCAGAATCACAAACAAAAGTGCAAACCTTACCCGAAATAGTGCATGTCGACTGAAAGATGTTATGCTTGAGCCAATCATCTCCATCAGCTTTGGGTGTTAAGCAAGAGCGCCTTACCACCAAATTCACCCCCACATCTCAAGACACATACTCCTCCTCACACTCGGGTTCTTCATCAGAAACTGGGGCTTCTTCATACTCTTCATAAGCCGCATCATCATCTCTCTCCGGATCAGCAAATAAGTGTCTCTTACCAGCCTTCTTACATTCCGACTGTCGGTGACCAGGCTCACCACAGTTAAAAACCCACTACTACCGCTTGCTCTAGAAACTAGTCCAGTATTGCCACCACTTGCTTTAGCCTGACTAGGAGCAAAACGAGATGTCACGTTACCCGAACCAGAAGCACCTATAACGTTATAGCACCTGTTATAGCAAGAGATGACGAACTTCCCACTCGACGGTTCTGCTTCTCAAAAGCTAATGCACGCTGATATGCATCAGAAAGTGTCATTGGATCAAACATGTTAACAGAATCCATGATCTGGACTCTTAAACCACCAATGTATCGGGAGACAAGCTGATCTTATCTTCTATCTCTTAAATGTCATTCCTTGCAATTAACTGGTAAAATTCGGTTGTATAATCTTCATCAAATTTGGACCCCTGTTTCAGAATCTGTAACCGCTGGTAAATCTGCCCGCTGGTAATTATGAGGAATAAAATTAGCCCTCATGCACTTCTTCATCTTCTGCCAACTCGTGATCCTTGGCTTTCCAACCCTCTCCCTTGTCAGTTTCAATTGTTGCCACCACGCACTACCACGAAGTTTGGTAGCGATCAACGAAACCCTCTTGTTTTCAGGGACTTCTTTGAACTCAAACACCTCTTCAACCACAACAAGCCAATCAATGAACCCCTGAGGACTCAAAGTATCCCTAGCAAAATCAGGAATATTGACTCTCATTCCAGATTCCCAACGCCTGTTCATCAAAAGATGAATCGTCATCCTCCCCAAATGGGTTTTCTGACTGTTCGTCATCAGTACCCCGACTGTTACGATTACCACGCCTGTTCATCAACTGATCCATTCGGTCAGACAATTGATCAACGAATTGATCAAATCGCTCCTCCATTCTTGCCATAACACGATCTTCTAATTCTTGTTCATGTATCTCATTAAGAGGCCTGTTTTTCCTTGGAGGCATCTTAATCAGAAACTTCGGCTCTTGATACCAACTGATGTAGTGTATAAAACAAAATAACAAATTGGATCTGTTGATTCTACGAATACCAGAAACAATTTTTCCAACAATCGTTGATTCGATTGAATACCGATTATTAGGGTAAAAATTCTTGGCAAACAGCGGCCAATGGTTTATTTTTATTAAAACTGATAAATGGCTGGCTAGGGTTACAGCAGATTGTTTAAATAGGCTCACAAAACTGAAACGGGCCTCAAAAGACAGATGGGTCGTGAGCTAGAACAAAAACAAGTCCAACAAAAAATCAAAAAAACAAAAAAATGTAAATAACTCATAGTAAACGAGGGTTTTGGGCCTCGAAAAATCCGTAACCAGCTAACAGTAGCTATAGCTGCGTCCGCCTCGTTTTTCCCTTCGATTTGAGCGGTCAGGGGCCTGAAACGGACTTACGGATCAAAAGTTATGGCTGTTTTACTGAAGCCCTTTTCTTCACACGATCTTGGGCATCTAAAAATAAGTCAGCCCGTTCTTCAATACTTAGGCCTCCATCATCTTGTCAGTTTTATTCCAAACATAATATTTGGAGAATTCCACATACAACAACTTTCGTGCTTCCTTATCAAAATTAACTGGATAAAATTTTGTTCGTATTTTGAATGAGAAAGTAGATTGCCACAATCTCCTTAAATGAGAAAGTCTTGAAGAGATTCTTTACCAAATTATATTTGTCAACTGCATATAATTTCGTCAAATGGATACGTTGTGTGAATATTAATTATTTAATTAAATGTAGTTACAAATTTAAGTTCGTCTGAATGTTTATTTTGATAAAGAAAGTAGATTGCAACAACCTCCTTAAATGAGAAAGTCTTAAAGAGATTATTTACCAAATTGTATTCGTCAAATGTATTATTTTGATAAATTCATTTGTTGAAAAGGAAGCTTTGCTTTGAACCGTTTGATTGGAAAAAATGCCAGATGTCAGTTGATAACTATTTTTGGAGTCCGTTTTTTGGAGGGCTTGAATTCAAAAGCATGCTTTATATAGTAGTTAGATAATGCTTATAGTTATTTCCCATTTTTCACATAATAGTCAAGGTATATAATTAAACTACCAAGTTTGATCTATGCTATAAAACAACATTTAAACTCAAAATCAATGGCTACTCAAAGATAAAGCCAAGTAATACTCTTTGCAATAGCCTAGATATGATTTGGATTTGAGGTTATGCTAATACCAACCTGCTTCATAGCGTACTCAATATACTTTTTCCTTTCCTGAGCTCTGGCCATCGAGTGCATCTGAATAAACACAATTGAACTTTATTATTATAAAGTTGTATCTCTAATCATGGAAAAGGTAAGTACCTACCGGAATCGAATGTTGCTTACACCAATCCCAAGATCGGCCTCCCACGAGTTGTACAGCTAAAAAAAACAAAATTAACATATTATTAAGTAGGATATAAAAAAGAAAGATACCAACACTTGCTAACTACTTACCTTCATGAGGTAGATGCGATCACCGGGTGCTTCCCCTTTGTTTCTGATCAACACCTTCAACTCAATCATTGCAAAGATGGTTGCTATCTCGGTTGAGCATCGGTGCACTTCTGAAGCCAAAATGCGGTCATCGGGTTCAAAGGCAACATTTGTGCCATCGGCTTCCTCGTCGGGGTAACTTCACCATCAGAATAATCTATAGCCCCACCAACGCCTCAAAGTACCACTAATTCATGCGTCAAGTAAGATTACTTGGAGGTTGATTCATAAACTTGTGTGCTCCTACGTCATGAATGCCTAAGTTAGCAAGTAGAACAATCGGTGCTGCTAAGGTTTTGATCTATGGATTTTGGGCACCAAAACTTCCGCCTTTTCATTGTGATACTTGGCGGTGTAAAGCCTCACATAAATTCCAAAACAAGCAGCCCTCGCTAGGCTAGCACGCTCATATCTGTGCTAGGTTTGTGGACTTTTACTCAATTATTTAAATTTCCCCTCATGATGAGAAGAATCAAAAGTTTTTAGGTTTTCCAGCGACGCTTAGCAAAAAAACAATCTTTTATTGATTGTTGCATGTACGTAGTTGACAACGGCTTCTGCACGCCGAAAACCTTTGATTCTCATCATGGAGGGAAATTGAAATGATGAGTAAAATACCGAAAGACCATGTCACATGAGTGTGCAAGCCTAACAGGGCTCCTTATCCTAGAATCTATGCGAGGCTTTACATCACCTAGTATCACAATGGAATGGCGGAAGTTATGGTGCCTGAAATCCATAGATCAAACCTTAGCATCACAATCTACTTAACCATGCATTAGCGGTACTTAAGGCGTAGGGTGCTAGCTTAGGCATTCATGACGTAGGAGCAAACAAGTTTCTGAAACAACCTCCCAGTAATCTACTTAACCATGCATTAGCGGTACTTAAGGCGTAGGGGGCTAGATTCTAATGGTGAGGTTACCCCGACAGGGAAGTTGATGCACAATTGATGCCTTTGAACCCATGTCGTCAAAGGTCCATTTTAGCTTGAAGTGCAACGGTGCTCAAACAGAGATAGCAACATTCTTTGCTTATCATTCGAGTCAAAGGTGTTGATTATAACAAAGGGAAGAACCTAGTGTATCTCATCTCACCTCATAAATGGTAAGTAGTTAGCAGTGTTGCGTTATCTTTAATTTTTCGGATATCCTTATTGTTTTTATATCCAATCATTAACCCCTGATGAAGGTCGGGAATTATTGTGGTTCTGTTAACAAGTCACCCTTTTGTATACCTTATCTGTTTTTTATCCAATATTACCCATGTGAAGTCGGGAAAAATTGTGGTTGCGGTTATAAAGTCTACCGCTAACCAACAGTCGCCCTTGGCGTTTAGATGATCGTTCCCAAAAATTGGTGGAATTAGCCTCATCGACCGGAAAATCAGTATGTTCCTCGTTGTCTTCCTTTATATGGCAATGTTTATCCTCAAGGGTAATTTCTAGTCATTTAGTTACTATGTTAACTTTTAGTCATTTAGTTATTGTGTTAACTTTTGGTCATTGATAGTTGTGTTACTAGTTGCTTTTAACTTCATATTTGCTAACTGATAAAGCTTATAATATGAAGAACTATATTCGATTTTCTTTTGGTGAAAATTTGATAATATGAGGATTGTCAAAGAATTCAATGACTTTCTTGGAGACTTGTTATTAGTAACTGCAGGGCTGATAGCGCCAAATTCCCTTATAAAAACAAAACAAAAAAATTTTAGACATATATATCAACTAACAAACTTTTTACAGTTTGAAAATAATAGCTATGAAGGAAGTATTTCTGTTGATACCAT
>BQNB010124827.1:0-19872 GCA_026074375.1 Tanacetum coccineum
AGATAACGCAAAAGGTAAATTAGATTAATACAAATCGAAGAAAGATGGTTATGATGAATTAAGTGACTTTGATCTTTTCTAGTTAACTTAATCGACCGTAAGTTTCTTTTGTTACTTTTAAAAACACTCTAGAGTTAGTCATAAATCATACTCCGTATGACCAAAAAGGTATCGATACACTACTGTATCTTTTATTCTATACCGAAACGAATATATGTTGCAGATTTAGTTTAGGGTGGCTAAACGTAGTCTTAAGAACTATGTTTAAGAATTGGAAATATGCAAAAGTGGTGGTACATTACAAGGGTCGGAGTTAGTTACTTGTAGCCTTGTAGGTAAACAATTATTGCATTTCCTAATAACTTAACTATAACCCACTATATAGTTGGCAAATTTCTTTAGATTATGGAGTACATGGTATTTAAGTTTCAAGTGATGGCCCTTGGGCCAAACTTTATATAATATCTCTTTTCATTATAAATTGGCCCATCTAAATTGGAACCAATATCTGAGTACGTTTTTCAATGCAAATTACAAGTGTTGCTCATCAAGACGTGGGCTTATTTTTTTATTAAGTCATGTTTAATTAAAAGATGACTTAATACAAACAGCCTCAGTTTTGTTACTTGATATTTTCAGTCACATTTCTTTATTAAGTCACAAACACATAGTTTTCACATGACTTAATCAATTCAGTTTTTTTTCATATTAAGTCAATTAAGTCTTTCTCAAACACCACCGATTAACCATGCAATTTTTGGTTACTTAGTGAAATAAAAAGATAAAACATGTTCATCAAATATTAAACTTGTTGATCTTTTCTTTTGTTGTTGTTGTTGACATTATTAGTGAATAAATAGACCCAAACCCGGTTTGTGGGTTTAGGGTATCTAGGGTTTTACCATTATAAATAATGGTCAATAATAAAGTTACACACGGGGTTTTCATTGTCTAACAGACATCATGTCCAAATCCATCTACCGTGTATAGTGATAAGACTATTGAGCATTTGAGGCATCATGTGTGTTTTGAAGAAGAAAAGTTGCATGGCAAGAGTAACTCGCATGCTTAACTAAGACCAAACCGGCATACAGTGATACGACTATTGAGCACTTGAGGCATGACTCCATAGTAGCATGTTGTGGTGCTACATTGTGCGCTATATTAGTAGTAATTCTTTTTTTCAACAGCACAGAGGACAAAGTATGCCCATTGAAACTAAATGTAAGAGTTGTCCGTTTGAAAAATATATACATTCATACAAAGCGAAAAACAAGAACATGTATGATCAGTTCGAAAGGTGTTCATTATAGGTACACAAAAGAAATTTAATCCCCAAAGTGTGACCAAATAACTATTAGCTGTCATTAGCAATTATCATTAATTGTGATTGCCTTGATTGACATTAGCAATTATGTATCATTAATTGTGATTGCCGTTTTCCTTATATAGTCTTAGGACTCATCTATAAATAAAGATGACTAGTGATGAATAGTAGGGTACGAGGGAATTCACCTTCTAATAATAACCAATACCAATTCTGATGCAACAAAAGCGGGTAAAAGACATAAAATATCAAGAAGTGCCGACTTAAAACACTTACCTCTTATTAATAAATAATCAGTCAACCACTTGGCACAATTCATTTTTTTAATTAATGACAGGTATTGTAGACATTTTCTCTCCTTTCACGAATATGCTTCGAGTTACCCTTTGTCATACACTCATCTTTAGGTCCAATTGGTAAGTTATAAAGCAGCAAGTAAGCAATATCAGAACCACGATGAAATACAAATAAAGAAGAGTAAAACATGTTTCGTTTATGGGTTTGTTAATCGACAAATTGATTTGCTCCATATGCTTATAGCTAATCTTTTGCTGGAAAAACTCTAGGTTATGGGTTGGTGATAGCTTACATTATATCACTATATACACCCCAAAGTCTTATACCCGCCTCACGTACGCGTAAAACATGTATGCGGCTTGAAAGAGATAAAGATGCTTTAAAATAAACCAGTCGATAGGGTAGTTGGTAATCATGTTTATCAGTTTATGGTCTTTAAAATGTGTAAAAACAGATCATTAAACAAGTTCATGGGCAGCATATGTAATTTTTTAATAAATCAGTGGTCAAAGTACAAAGGAATAGAACTTTTTGCTTGAATAATTACATATTTACTTTGAAGAAATAACTTCCATGGATAAATGATCTACAAGTATAATATGACATGTTCAGCAATCACCTTCGGCTACTCGACACATAATAATCTGCGAATCTTTCTGCTCTCCATCGCAAACGTAACATCAATTCGACGAGAAGCATTGAGCAATAATAACAAGAACTGGTATACCCACCTGCATCAGTTACGTCAACAGATATAAACAGACAACAATATATAACCTTGATCGTAGTAGTCATATAAATACAATAACAGAATTACGTACTCAGATAACAAGATTATTTATGTTTCATTCTCAACATATTTATTAATAACAGTCTGAATTTCCTTAAGAATTCAGCTGTATGAACTGAACTCCATGACTTACCATATCTTACATCTATCCTGAATGATTTAAAATACTATTTTGAAAGGAAAATATAAAAACAATCATACTAATGTAGCAAAACTCTACATTGATATTGATTCAACTATGGTATTGCTGAAAAATTCAAATCTATCGAAAAAAGAAGATTTTGTACTTTTAAATAGGCTTAAATATTTTAGTAACTTGAAACCTTGATGTTGAGAAAGTACCTCAACACCACATATTATACAATGGCCTTCGACTGAATCTGTTTCTCAGATTGTAATTCTTCATCTCCTAGAATGGGTATGAATGGAACAAGGGTTTGGGACAGAAAGTTTTGTGACAGTAAATATTCAAGATTGCTTCTGTTGGACTTAATGTCTGTTATGCCAAAAATCGCAGGCCCAGAACATGTTTACTTAGAGCCCATACCCGAAAACCTAGATTAGGTTAAAAGAGGAACGGTTGATAAAAGGAACAGACATGTTGGTTTCTACAAACCATCACGACTCTTCACCAAGAGTCATACCGTTTCTCTCATATATATAGGCCTCCATGTAAACAAATCTTGTAACCCACTTTATTCATTATCAATAAAATTCTGCAGAAGGGTTCAACCCCATGTTCTTGTTCTTCATTAATTCCTGATTAATATATGATGATTATCATGATGTTGTTTGATCATAAATCGATCCTGGAGATCATCAAAGACCTGTGGAAATCGGCATATCAATTCTTATCAGTGGTTGGTTACTGGAAGGCATTGATTATTTGTGAACCCGAATAATCTTTTCTTGTGCTTCATATGTAATATTATATAAACGAAGGACCAAATACATTAGTTAGAAAGTTAACAACCGCCAAGCGGTTAAGTTAGTTATTAAGTTAGTTAAGAATCGGTTACAAACCGAATAGACACAACACGAAGGGACACACCCATTCGTTTCCTATATATATGTATGTACTTGTAACATTCAGTTGGTTAGAAAATATACTTTGCAATCTCAAATATACAACGATCCAGTATTAGTGGGACAACAATTGGCATCAAGAGCAAGTGGTTAACACGCATTACTCGTTTGGATATCAAAACATAAAATTGCATACAACTAAGTCTATATATATAGAGAATCCACGAATAACTAACGAAAAACGACGATAGAAAACCCAAAGAACGGAAACGCTGGTGAACATACACGTCCAATAGGCACGAAGGACGATCTGGTTTGTTCTTTTTCTTCCAAGAGAAACAAACACTTGAATAAGGATACGTAAAAGATAGTGCACAATCATTTACGTAGGAGGTTGCAAACGTTCTACACCAAACGAAATTGGTGGGCAAAACTTTGTTGGTGACAACGAAGGGAAAGGAAGGAAGGCGCTGAAAGTTCTCTTTGTGATTGCTATTAACGCGACACAGGAATAGGAGAAGGAATACGCACCGTTTTTTTTTGGTTAAAGAAAGACGTGCGGGGCTTGAGACTTTGTGGAAACCGGTTCGAAAACAAGACAAAGTAAAAGGAACGTTGTTGTGGTGAGGATTATAGACGTATACGCGGAACAAGGATACAAAGGAATACTCGAGGACAAGATTTGGTGTGGAAGAAGAGTGTCGGGACGACACAAAGCAAACAACAACAACGAGAGCAGAAACAAGGGATTGCTTGTTTCGGTGTAACGAGAACAGAAACTAGGGATAGTTAGTTTCGGTGGAACAAGATCAGAAACAAAGGGACTGTTTGTTTCGGTGCAACAGAAACACAAACAGAAACAAAAGTTTCTGTGCATAAGGTTGTTTCAGTGTAACAAAGATCAGAAACAAGGGACAGTTTGTTTCGGTGTAACAGAAAATCAGAAGCAAAGGGATTATTTTGTTTCGGTGTAAAGAGTACCAAATTTGGTACCGAGTTGTGCAAGAGATCGTTTGAATTTCGGTGCACAAGGAAAAGAGAAAACGTGTAAGTGTGACTCGTTGGGTATAAAACAACAACAACAATTCGACAAGGAAAAGAAAGAAGGAACCGTGGTGTTTGATTTTTTGTGGTTCGAAACAGAAAAACAACAACGGCAACAAAGTTCGAAAGTTTGTTGTGGTATTGAAGTCGAATAGGTTTGAAATAAAAGGCAACGAGGCAAAAAAAAAAGGGGGAACCAACTTGGGAATAACAACGAATCGTTGGTAGACAGTGTCACTAACGCGGAACAAAGGGAATACACGTGTGTTTCTTCAAACACAACATCGAGGTCACGAGTTTTATTTTCTGGATTTCTAGTTTATTAGAATAGTATAAGATTATCATTTTGTACTTTTAGGAAATCCCGAGAACTACTTATTGATCCCGTATTACTAGGATATCCCCGAAAACTATATACTTCCCATATTAGTAGAGATACCAATCCTAGAAAGTATAATTCCCATACGCACTAGGAGGTGAAAGATAAAATAAGCACATATAGATGGCTGTGAGAGATATAACGGCTAGCACTTCGGCCACCTAAAACCCAGTGACACCCTCGCACAGTATCAATGCCCTAAGTTTGAAAAGCACAAACTATACCGTTTGGGCTATACAAATTAAAGTTATATTAGAAGCACATGGTTTGTGGGAGGCTATAGAATCTAAGGATAAGACAAAAGTAGATACTAAGAAGGATAAGGCAACAATAGCCTTTTAATTCAAGCATCGACCGAAATGTATTTACTAGTAGCGGGTTGTGAACAGCAAAGGAATTATGGGGTTCATTAACAACCAAGACCACGTTGGGGAAGAAAAGTGCAACAAGCACGGTTACATCATTGATGATTGGGTTAATACACTTCAAAGAAGTATGATGACAACGTGGATGCATTTACCTGACAGCCAAACTAAAATGGCTAGCCACGAGGCAAGGGAATTAGGTAAAGACTTTTGGATGAATCACTTTTATTACGAAAATTATTAGGACTCCACACCAGATCGGTTTCATTCAGATAGAGCATCCCATAGAACAGTCAAGTGATCGGACGATATCTCTTTAGATGAGATCACTGGAAAACTCAAGGCGTTTGAGGAAAGGATAAAGCTCCGGAAAGGAGGTCAAACTGAAAGCCAGGAGAACTTACTATTCGCACATGGCGAACACTCGGGAAAAGGAAGGCGGTTTAATAAACACGGAGGTAGATCAAATTTTTCACGAGGAAACTGGCGGAATAATAGAAATAGAAATAACTCACAAGGAGGGAACACAAACCACAAAGGAAACTCAGATAAGAGTAAAAGTGAGTGGGATTTGAGTAAAGTGCGATGTTTTAAGTGTCATAAACTTGGACATCTTAAGAAAGATTGTAGGAAAACATCGACAACTCAGGAACAATCAAACCTTATCTTAGAAGACGATGAACCATCACTATTAATGACTACACACGAGGAAGTACTGTTGAATGAAGGCCAAATTCAACCAGGAAAATATGCTTCAGGAGATGCAAGCATATGGTACTTAGATAATGGTGCAAGTAACCATATGACGGGAGTCAAGAGTCATTTTAAGGATATTGATGAAAGCGTATCAGGACGAGTACGTTTTGGAGATGGATCGTATGTACAGATAAAGGGTAGAGGCTCTATATTATTAGGTTGTAGAAACCAAGTACAGAAAATAGTATCGGATGTATACTATATACCAAACCTCAAAAAAAGCAATAACATACTAAGTCTAGGACAACTTACGGAGATAGGTTTGTATGATTCCATCATGGACGGAAACAAATTGACTTTGTATGATAAGAATAAACGATTGTTGATGAAGGTTGAAAGATCTAAGAATCGACTTTACAGTATTAAATTACAAATAGAAGCACCTATATGTCTCTTAGCAAATGTAGATAACCAAGCATGGTTATGGCATGCTAGATTAGGTCATCTGAACTTTGACGATATCAACAAGATGACTAGGAAGAATCTAGTGGAAGGAATACCAAGGATAAATCATGCCGGACAAATTTGTGATGCATGTTTATTAGGAAAACACAGTAGAACACCATTTCCAAATCAAGCTAAATTCAGATCAAAGAATCCATTGGACTTAGTATATGGAGACCTCTGTGGTCCTATAAGTCCAGCCACATACTCAGGCAAGAAACTCATATTCTTGTTAGTGGATGATTGTACACGTTTCATGTGGGCTTACTTTCTGACGTCGAAAGACCAAGCATTCAGTACCTTTAAGGAATTTAGACAGAAGATAGAAATGGAAATGAGAATGAAAGTGAGGATGCTAAGACATATATAGAGGTAATTTACATCAAATGAATTCACTAAAACTGTAAAGGATAAAGGAATAGCACGACAGTTGACAGCACCTTACTCACCAAAACAACAAATGAGTAGTGGAGAGAAGAAATAGGACAGTGTTATCAACTACGAGGAGTATGATGAAAGCAATGAAGTTACCCTTAAATTTTTGGGCGGAAGCAGTCAGGCACGCGATATACATACTCAACAGGGTACCTACAAGAGCCCTGGAAGATAAAACTCCATATGAGGCACTCTACAACAGAAAACCGAACCTGGAAAACCTAAGAATATTCGGATGCAACAACTTAATGCAAAGGTAACAATACCTCACATAAAAAAGCTGACGACATAAGCATAGCCAATGATTTGCCTTAGGAGTAGAGGAAGATCAAAAGCATAATAGCTATATGATCTATAGCAAAGAAAAACACGTTAGTAGGATGGTAAAGTTTATGGAAATAAAACCATGGGATTGGGATAAAGATGAAAAGAGGAAACAAGTCACAGACACATTCAGGACAATTTTGTGATAGAAGGCAGTTTCGACAATGAAAAACGCTACACCGGTTAACATTGAAATCAATGCTACTAAATAAAACCCGTATCCTGAACAGGATCCGATTAATGATCCTAACTCACCAATCACACCATCACCATACAATTACAACCCACACTCAGAACAAGAAGCTACTACTAGTTCGACGAAGAACTCAGGAAATAGATTTGATGATACACCAGTACGAGGTTTCAAAGACTTAGGAGAAATATACGAGAATGCACGAGAAGTTGAAGTTGGAGACTTACTTCTTATGGAAGAAGAACCCCGTAATTACAAGGAAGCATCAACAGATGAGAAATGGATTGAGGCCATGGAGATTGAATTGGATTCAATCAACAAGAATAACACATGGACTCTTACAACATTGCCACCGATCCAAGGCAATAGACTCAAATGGTTTATAAGACCAAGAGATTGCAAAATGAAAGATCATCAAAAATACAAGGCAAGATTAGTAGCAAAAGGATATGTACATAGAACAATGAATAGAGCTTCGATGAAGTATTTGCACCATTGCTAGGAAGAGACAGTTCGGAGTAAAATAGCATTAGCAGATTAACATGGATTGGCAGTACAACCACCTGGATGTAAAATCAAGCGTTTTTACATGGAGAATTTGTGAAGAAGAAGTCTACTAACACCACCTAAGGGTTTGTACAGCAAGGAAACACAGGAAAAGTATATAAGCTTATTAAAGCTTTATATGGCTTAAGACAAGATGCACCAAGCAGCTGGAATTTAAGCTTGATCAAACCTTAAAGTCATTATGACTTTAAAGAAGTGTAAACTCCAACAAGCAGTCTACACAAAGGAGAAGCCAAAGACTTCTACACTATAGTTGGAGTTTAATGTAGAATGATATGATAATCAACTGGGGCACTCCAAGAGGAATAACGCATTTTAAATCCCAGATGAAGGATAAATTCGAAATGAGCGACTTAGGACTATTGGCTTATTACCTTGGGATAGAAGTTACACAGACAGGAGGAGAGATCACAATCAAGCAAACAGGATATATTAACAAGATCTTGAAAGAAACAAGTATGACGGACAGTAATGATACAAAGATACCAATGGATCTCGGCACCAAGTTGGTCAAGGCGGAAGATGAAAACCATGACGCAACATACTACCGCAATTCTTAATATTGGAAGTCCTCAGTTCTTACTACATACAAGACCAGATCTTAGTTATTCAATCGGACTACTCAGCAGATTCATGCAAGACCCGAAGGATCATCACCTGAAGGCGGTAAAGCAAGTAATCCGATATCAAAGGAACAAAGGAGCATGGCATAATTTACAAAGAAAAGAAGTGCGCTGCAAGATTACAGGTTACAAGAACAGCGACAGCAGTTATGGTATTAACACTGATCAAGAGAACAGGAACCACTGGAATAGGTATTTCTATTTTGAGAGTCAAACCTATTACCTGGTGTACTCAGAAGCAACCAACAGTGGCGCTATCATCATGTGAATCAGAATTCATGGCAGCTAAAGAAGACTTTATACTTTTAAATAGGTTTAATTATTCCAGTAACCTGAGACCTTGATGTCGAGAAAGTACCTCGACACCACAAAAGATCTTGACCCTTAAGATGCTGCGTTAGTGAATACTGAGAATCGAGTCTCAATCCTTCCCCCAACATTCGACGAAACATTCCGGGGATGGAATATTTGAATAGAGGAAGGTCCTTTGGTCCAGTGAGCTGGTGCTGAATGCAGAACCTAAGTACATGAAAAACAACAATGTGAACAAAAAATATGTTCCGACAATAAACCATTATGCAAGAATTTTATCACAGAATCTTATTAATTTAACGTTAAAAAAAGATTTTGAAAAGAAAATTGGTAAAATATCTCCAAACAGAATATTTAAGTTTATGATTTACTGATTTCCATCAATGCACATAAAGTAATTAGCATGTAAATCACTGTGTGTGCTAATTGTGGTCAAATTGATAGGATCGATAGTAAAATCTCATGAAATGCAGGAAAATAAAAAACCTCATACAAATTTATGAGGTTTAGCAAGTAATGTGCAGATAGGAATCTGTAGTACTTGTATTCATTTTAAGTTTAATTATTGGTTACTGGAAGGCATTGATTATTGTCATCTAATTTTAAAAATTCAACTCAACCAAAGATGATTAATAGAAAATGGAGAAAGTACTTACTAATTTGTGTATCGACTCATTTGGACCGTTTGAGCTTCAAAAAGTTATCCCTGTGAGTACGATATAGTAGACGACTTTAGTTTTATCTTTGGAGGTTTGTATGTATGATGAAAAACCCCATGACTCAAAGGACGATCTATTCCCAACAATACGCAGACAATTTATCCCAAAAATGCTCTGTGGAAGATAATGTATGTTTGTAAACGTTATGTTCAACTCTTTCAGAGATTTTAGGCGGCCAAGTTCCTCAGGCAATATCTCAACACATTGACAACCGGATAGATTGAGATATTTTAGATGTTTTATCTCACAGACGCTTTCTGGGATATCTAGTAAACTTGAACAGTTGGTTAGATCTAGCTTCTCCAAAAATTCTAATTGGCCAAGATCCTCGGGTAACTTTTTAAGACGCCAACATGTCTTAAGTTCGAGAGATTTGAGATGTTTCAACATACATAGACTATCCGGAAGATGTCTCATCTCTATCCGAGACAAATTTAATGCCTCTATACATTGTAATCGGCCAAGATCCTCCGGTAACTTGTTAAGAGTCTTATAATAAGATCCAATTTCAAGAGATTTAAGATGTTTCAGCATATAGATGCTAACTGGAAGATGTTTGGCCTTTGTATCCAAATGTAGCTTCCGTAGAGATCTTAATTGGCCAAAATCCTCAGGTAACTTCTCAAGATGCTCACAGCTCCTAAGTTCCATTGATTTTAGGTTTTCCAACATGCAAAGACTATCTGGAAGATGTTTGATTTTTGCATGTGACAAACTTAACTCCTCTAGAGACTCTAATTGGCCGAAATTCTCAGTTAATTTCTCAAGATGTTGACATACACTGAGTTTTAGTGATTTCAGGTTTTTCAACATACAAACACTATCTGGAAGATGTTTGATCTTTGCATGTGACAAAAATAACTCCTCTAGAGATTCTAATTGTCCAAAATCATCGGGTAACTTCTCAAAATTTTGACATACATTGAGTTTGAGAGACTTGAGTTGTTTCAACATACAAACGCTATCAGGTAGATGTTTGATCTTTGCATGTGAAAAACTAAACTCCTCTAGAGATTCTAATTGTCCAAACTCATCGGGTAATTTCTCAAGATTTTGACATATCTTGATTTTGAGAGACTTCAGATGTTTCAACATACAAAGACTATCTGGAAGATGTTTGATGCTTGCATGTGACAACTGTAACTCCTCTAGATATTGTAACTGATTAAGGTCTTTGGTTAAGTCTGGAATATCGTGTTCAAGTGTAAGCTTTCGTAAAAACTGTAAACCAGAAATGCTTCTTGAAAAAGACTCGAGCTTTGTACAAGCACAAAGACCCATAGAAATAAGCCTCTCAAGATTTCCAAACGATGACGGTTGATGTTCCTTATACAAACATGTAAATCGCCACTTTGGCAAATTACTTTCAGGGTGCAGTGGGCATAAATCGATGGACTCCCCACGAAGATGTAACTCCGAAAAAGAACCAACATCAAGTGATTGTAACTCTTTTTTAAAGCTAAAAGAATTAAACCTTCTACAACCACTTAAGTCTAAGTAGACGATTTTCTTTAGACATCCAACAGGAGCGTTAATGTCTACCAAATCATAAGAATTTTTAAGATCTAACCTTTCGAGATTCGGCGTCCTACCAAGGTCAACGGTTCTCAACTTTGAATTACAGAGGCTGAGGGATTTGAGCTTGGGACATTCATCGGGCATCTGAATTTCTACCAAATCACAACATCCTCCAATACTTAGCGTCTCAAGATTCGGAGTCTGCCCAAGGACAAGTTTCTTCAGCTTAGAATTATCGAAACTAAGAGATTTGAGATTGGGACATTCATCCGGCATGTGAAGTTCTTCCAGATCACTTCCTGATAAGTCTAGACTTAACGTTTCGAGATCCGAAGTCAACCCAAGGTTGAAGGTCCTCAACTTTGAACCATTAAGGCCGAGGGATCTGAGCTTTGGACATTGGAAAGGCATGTAAAGTTCATTCAGATCACAACCTTGAAGACTTAAAGTCTCAAGATCCGGAGTCAGCCCAGTTAGGGTGAGGTTACACACTTTTGAGTTATTGAGGTTGATGGATTGGAGCTTTCGACATCCGTAGGGAATGTCAAGTTCTATCAAATCTGTTTGTTCAAGATTTAATATCTCGAGATTCAGAGTGTGCTTTAGGTTCAGCTTTATCAACGGTGTATAACTGAGGTCAAGGAATCTCAGCTTATTAAGAACCTACCATAAACAAAGAAACAAAATGAATATATGATGGTGTAATAACAGGTATAGAATTATGATAGTAAAAAACATCCAACCAACCATTATCCTACCTTTTCTTTTCCGTCTTCCCAAAGTTGCTCGATTGAGCTAAAAGACATGTCAAGTCCAACAAGATTGTGTGCTTGAAATGTTTCTGGTAAATGTGAAAATGGGTAAGCTCGCCAACAAAGATATCGTAAACTATCTGGAAAGTTTTGGCTAACTTTAATATCATTCCAGTTCGACCCAGAACACATGTAAAGAACTCTAAGTTTCTTCATATCTCTGAGAAATCTCATAACGTTTTCAAAATTAATTTCCGATGGCAACAGTTTTATACATCTTATTGCCTCATTACCCTGCCAATCAAAAAGCAAAAGTTATAAGAACATGTGTCATAAAAACTGAAATGAGTATTGGACATATAATTTGACTTGTCCATTAATTAACTCAAAATTACAAATTTACAATATATAATCTCTTTGAATTATTCTAGATACAAAACACAAACAGGCTAGACCTATCAACTAGTAACAAAGCCCAAGGACTTCTACAATCAATAATCGTCTGCCAATGAGTTACCTAATAATAATGGTGATGATGATGATGATGATAATAATAACTAAATCTGATAACTTTTTGTCTTATTACTTACAAATAAACTTGATCCTCACCAGATCATTAGCAAATATATCTTCATTTTTCTCGTCAATCCTTAAGCGGCTATGTTTGTTAGGCTCATTTGGATGCAAACGACAAACAATATTCTTGCCCATTTCTTCTATCTGGTCATGCATGCCCAAGTCCCCATGACGGGATACAGTTATGAGAGATTTCTGTTCAAGAACTCTTAAACCAATGCTAGCATGAAATCCACAGCTTTCAAGCACTCGGATTGCTTTGTCTTTCCGCTCACCTTTTAGTATGCATGAAATATCTAGGAATATTTCCTTGTAGTCGTCTTCTAGAGAGTTATAGCTTAATTCTAGTATTTCAAGAGTTTCTTTCAATGGAATCCGTTTTAATCTTTTTAAGGCATCTTTCCATTCAGGCTCATTTTTATCACATAAAAATGAACCCAAGACTCGGATCGTTAACGGAAGTCCATCAGCATAACTGACAACTTGTCCTGACATCTCTTCATAACCATGAATTGGAGTTTCTTTCCCAAATGCATATCTACTGAAGAGACAAACTGCTTCCTTATCTGTCAACAAGCTGACATTACAAATAAAGCTCACTCCATGTGATAGTAGCACTTGCTCATCTCTTGTAGTAATGATAATAATACTTCCCAACTTAAACCAATTAGGTTTACCAGCTAATGCCTCTAGTTGCTTTATATTATCTGTTTTACAGGTCTAAATTGGGTTTTCCAGGATCGATATAATGATCAAACTACTTCATGAACATCATCATATATAAAAGAACAGCAGGAATAAAGGAAGAAGGGATTTGATCCTTAATAAAATGATATTATATTGAATGAAGGATGAGTTTTTACAGCAGAAATTCCTAATCTATATATACATATTGAATCGACACTTTCCAAAGGGTGTGATGATTCTCATAACAGACATGTCCCTTTAATAAAAGTAAAAGACACGACCTTTTCTAAATAACTAAATAACCGTATCTATCTATCTATCCTAATGGGTTTCGGGTTGTATGGCCCAAAGCAGTAACCTTTGCGGGATTTCTTTCTTTTGTTTGGCTGCGAGACATTACAAAGGTCCAACAGTTCCTCCCTAATGTCGAGATGCCAAAGTCTTCTTCTTCCTTTAATTTCTTCAAGTTCTTGATGCCTTCTTCAAGCTTTCTTCAAAAATCTGGATTTCTTTATTCTTTAAAATTTGGTGTCTTCAATAGGGTCCGTCCAGTCACTTTATTTCCAAGTGACATATGGGCAGATTTCCTCTAGCCCTAATCTGCAATTTTGCAGAAAAACGAAACTTCAAAGGCATATAAATTTTTGCCTTGATCCACAAATATTGTGGTCTTCTAAAAATAGTTTCGTGTTCAAATATGGAACCCTTGTAGTTCTTTCGACATCCCTTGGTTACAACCAGTTTGTTGTTGTAACATGTAGAAACCAATTTCTACTTTCTTCAATTCGTGGCATCATGATTGCGTGTCTTTATAAGACAAAACGCAGGTTTGAATGATGATGGTTGAGGCATGAATTTTTGTGTTGTTTGATCCCGTGAGCTCTGATACCAATGTTTTACAGGTCTAAATTGGGTTTTCCAGGATCGATATAATGATCAAACTACTTCATGAACATCATCATATATAAAAGAACAGCAGGAATAAAAGAAGAAGGGATTTGATCCTTAATAAACTGATATTATATTGAATGAAGGATGAGTTTGATTTACAGAAACCTAATCTATATATATACAATGAATCGGTGTGAATGGTACCGGTTCTACAAAAGTAGTCGACATATCCTATAACCTAATAACCGTATGTAACTGTAATCCTAATGGGTTTCGGGTTGTATGGCCCAAAGCAGTAACCTTTGCGGGCTTTCTTTCTTTTGTTTGGCTGCGAGACATTACAAAGGTCCAACATTATCCACGTCATCTAGAACAACTAGAACCTTTTTACGACGCATCATCTGTATCATCACTTTTTTCCCGTCGGAGACACTACTAACGGGCATGTTTGGATTATTGAAAACATCGGTGAGGATTTGCTTTTGTAGTTTCTTCAAACCAGACAAAGAGGGTTTTGAAAATTCCCTTACATTTTCAACAAAGCTTGTACCTTCAAACTGAAAGGATATTTGATCATAAACAGCTCTGGCCAAGGTAGTTTTCCCACTACCACCCATCCCCTTGATTCCAATCATGCGAACATTGTCATTAGAACAAATTTCTAGTAATGCAAGAACATCTTTAATTCTCGTCTCCATGCCCACTAAATTTTCATCAACACTTAAACTAATGGCACATAACTTTTTGAAAATATCGTCAACAACTTTTTTGATCAATTCGGATTCATCCCTGTAACATTAAAGAATCTATTTAGCTTTGCTTAGGTCCCACATAAAAAATAATATAGATCTAAACCATGTAAGTATCAACAACAATTAATTTAGATATTAAAAAACAGGATTAACATCGATTAATTTAGATATGAAAACATAAATGGATTAATATTCATATAAACACAGTTCAGAAAGAAAAAAAATGAAAGAATATTAAAGAGATGTGATGAAGAAACTGAAATACCCGTTAGCTGTAGCCTTCAACTCCCACCCAGCCAGATCCGATGCTTCTTTCATAGCTTCTATCCAGTTACCAGCAGCCTCTTTGTTTATGTGTTTGGCAAAGGCCTTTCCAAAATCCCCACTTTGTTTTCGGACTTCAGTGGGCTCCACATCAAAAAAGATGGGATAAGCAGTTTGCTTGGACGTCTTCTGACACTCCATAATCTTTACAAGCTCATCTAAACACCAAGTTGAAGATGCATAGTTTTTGGAAAAAACAACGATGAAGAATCTTGAGTGTTCAACGGATTTAATGAGCTGATTGTTGATCGTTTTCCCTTTCTCGATTCTCTCATCATCCATGTAAGTTTCAATGCCTTCCTGCTTAAGAGCATGATAAAGATGGCCAACAAAGTTATTACGAGTGTCTTCACCTCTAAAACTCAAAAAAACATCATACTTATAGCTCTTATCAGCTGACGAATTTGAACTCGAGGCCATCAAAAGTGTGATCCGAGGATCTTGTTTAATCAAATCTTTGCTGCAAAAAGTTGGATGCACTTGTTTTGAAAAGTTTAGAATTGGCCGGCAGGGGATATAAAGATAAAAAGATTATAAGATTAATTCCTTGACGTTAACCACAATGAGAATGTTTCTTTGTCAACTGTAGACAGTTGACCCAAAAGGGAATATGCGATAAAGATAAAGAAATGTACATAATAGCCGTCTGGTAATATATTGCTGTTGTTAGCTAACTTGCTGGTTTTGATTGTATGGGTGTTTTGTGCGTTATATGTATTTAAAAAGATTAGATTAATACCCATGTAAAGCGACGGTGTATAACGGTAAAAATTATACTTACGAATTTGTGTTTTAGTGTGACGTTGATGCAACACTTACGAGTTCAATTTGTAATTATTGCGAGAAAAAAAGTATACGAGTTATGAACGAAAAATGATAAAGTTTAAAATTAAATAATATTTAAATTATTAATTTAGTGGTGGATTTTGTTAACATTTTTAATCAAGACTATTTTAAAAGTTGACATTTTGAAACTTGTCAAAGAATTTAAGTTTATCAAAGTAGATATCGATAGAAAAATAATTTAATGCTCATCGTGATAGTATATTTTTTGAGTCCTGCTAAATTAACACTTAATTCAATAATTAGACCTTATTTAGCCTTTTTGACCGCATAGAAGTTTGAGTAGCCCATTAATCTTGTTTTCTACTCATGTTTATTGAGGCTCCTAGCCCCACAACATTTAATCCTCCTCCCTTTTATTAATATATATTTGTACATGACGTTCTGTAAAATATAAACTTTACTAATTGTACTATGTAATTTGTAATTTATACATAATATGTAATACGAACATACATGTTAACTACAAATAAAGTTATGAGAAGTCACTTTAGGCCAAATCGAGAGATTCTATTTTTCAATGAAAGGGCTCGATTTTGCAATTGAGCCTTCTCATGGGCCAATTGAAATGTCAAACCAGAAAAATCAGGTAAATATTGGAGTTTTTATTAAAAACATCCGAACATAGATGTGTCAAAACTGTGAGTAAAAAAATTACGAGAAGCTCGGTGTGATTTATAAAACTTTGGTGGCGGAAAAGTTAAAAAAAATATTAAGGGTTCTTTGCGCCCCATGAGAATCGTGTTTCCAAATATAAGATGTAACCATCTAGAAGGTTTTAAATAAATAGTTATCTTCGTCGATATATTTTCTCAATTTAAATTACGTAGATATATGTTAGGATACGAAACTCTAATGCATAGCCTATATATACTCGGCTAAGAAGGGGTGCTTATCATTCATTAGCCTTCTAACCTTTGTGTGTATGTTTTCTTCTCACATGCAAACCCATGTCGACCACCGCACTTTCAAAGATCTATCTCCATGGCACAGCTCGTAAGTGCAACATCAGGTCAAAGTTGTCTCTATATGAAACCAATATTTTGGCGCCACCAAGCAAACAAAAATTGTTGGTATTTATATGATTCTGATGGACGAATATGAATAAGTTTTTGTTCATAAGCAGAACGTTTTTAGAAACTCGGGGTGAGCTATAAATATTGATGTTGATGTTAGTTATGTTTTTCATGACATGGTATGAAGATCTATGCAACCATCAACAATTTAATAGTTTCTGATTTTGATAACCTTTTGGACCAAGACGATTATCATGTGATATCAAACTTTAATGTTAAAAACAATATAGACATCCTTAAACTAACTCGTGCATGCAAAATCCATTTTCTAAAAAGAACGACGTTTGCTTTTAACGATATACAAGAGCGATCGAACTTTGTGTGTTTCAAAAGTTTACTAGAACACACAATTGATCTGAAGTAGTCGTTCGGTAAGTCTTTTACACACGACTTATACATTATATAATTGTACTCACATCAACTTTATGATAATTATTTTGTTTTGTTCTTTTAGATGTAATTGGTCGATTGGTTCAGTACATTGACATAACAGTTATGGATCCAATGGACAAGCCTAAACATTTATTAAAGTTCAAGCTAACGTAATTTACTAATAACGCTTTATTGTTTTGGGTAAAGGGTTACTCCGGTAAAATATATTATGATACACATGTGGTTGATGAGGGACGGTTGCCCCGACATGGCATGTTGCATAACTATGGTAGTTTATTTATTATGTTTTATTAGGATAAGTGTTGGAGTCATTGTTTAAGATATGTTTTTGAGTCATGTTAGGATAAGTCTTGTGTTTGTGAGAGTTGTCTCATAAACTAGTATTTAAGGTGTCATAATATTATGAATGAATGAAGTTTAAAAGATCAATAAATATCTCATCTTCTTCTTCTCTTCTGCAAGGAGCTTGCACACACTTGAACTGGTGCTACTATCGATACAACCTTAACGGGTCGTATCAAGTGGTGTTTTCATTGAGAGGTGGTGTCCGGCCTTTCGGAGGAGTTTCAAGAGGGAGATATGGTTGATGCAGTATCAAGAGTTGGAGCAGAAAAGTTTAGGATATTGGAAGGAGTTAGATTAGGAATCGAAAGATAGGAAGGTGGAGAGAGATGCTGAAAAGGAAGGAGAACCAAATATCTTGGCAACATTTGGCAGCGATCGGGGTATAATAATCTTGGATCCCGGAATCAATTTTTTCTAGACAACACCTTTAAGACAAGGTGGATTTTGAAGGAGTGGGAGTGATACGCTTGTGGTTGATGAGGGACGGCTGCCCCGACATGGCGTGTTGGATAACTATCATAGTTTATTTATTATGTTTTATTAAGATAAGTGTTTTAGTCATTGTTTAGGATATGTGTTTGAGTCATGTTAGGATAAGTCTTGTGTTTGCGAGAGTTATCTCATAAACTAGTATTTAAGGTGTTATAATGTTATGAATGAGTGAAGTTTAAAAGATCAATAAATATCTCGTCTTCTTCTTCTCTTCTGCTTAAGGAGCTTGCACACACTTGAAGTGGTGCTACTATCGATACAACCTTGACCGGCCGTATCATATTATAACCAAAAAGTTTAAGTACAATAGAATGTGACCGAATGTTGCATTAACCTCGAGCTCAAGTGCTTGAAAACCAAGAGAAATTAAGAAAAAAAAACTCAACATGTTTACGACATGCCGTAAACATGAAATCTAGCAAAACTTTGCTTACATATAAGAACAAGAGACATAATCTAACAAACTTCTGAACCACATTGTCAACCAGTATTAGCATCGCAAATAGGCGTGTTTTCCGTTGCGACATTGGTTGTTTCAAGGGGGTTACAGTTTCATTATTAACCTCCTCAACTTCACTATCTGCATCCCTATTATCTTCTCCTTTGCCTTTATTCATGCTGTTAGTTTTCAGGATCCCCATATCAAACACATGATCTGTTAGTTTATGGACGTAAAAATAATAGTTGTGTGTTAGGATCGAACTCAAGATCACGGGATTGCACTCACTACAAGTTAACGATTAATAAATATAATTTATTTATTGATTTTACACGTAAATAGTTAATGATCGTTAAGTGTTTAATGGAAATGACTAACGACTAAACAAGAAGGACTAAAAGAGAAATTGGAGATCAATGGAATTATAGAGTTTGTGTTGAAATAGGATTAGCTTCAATGTTAAGGCTTATCCTAATAGAACTCAAACACTAATATTTACCCTATAAATACCAAAGGGTTTTTCAAGGGTAAATACACTTGTAAAAGCCAAAAATCACTTCTCTTTTGTCTTCAATATATTCGGCTGAATAGTATTAACATACTAACCCGAATTAATTTCTTGTTTACCGGTTTACGTGATTAACGAGCTAGTTCTTGGTTAACTTGGTAATAGCGTGTGTACAAGACGGTGATTCAATCTTCCTTTAGATTGTTCTTGGAGTTTATTGATTCTTGTTCTTGCTAGAATCAAAAGGTATGTAACCCTAATCTTGGTTAATTATTTTTGCATGTTAATTGATCCTAATTGCTTCCGCTATATTTATACTTTGATGTTATAATTATAAATTGTTATGAATGTATAATTCATCAGTGGCATCTCGAGCCAAATTTTTAACATGTTAATAATTACCAAATTATAATGATTTATGGTTTATATTTAATTTTTTTTGGATCGGAAATTTTTTTTTTGAACCGAATTTTTTTTAATACTCGAAGTTTTGTAATGTTCGATTGAAAGAAAAAAAAAAATTTGTGGTTCGAAAATAAATTTTGTAAATGTTCGAAGAAAATTTTTTGTGTGAACCAAAAATAATTTTTTGCTCAAAGTTTTATTAGGTTCGGTTATACAAAATTTTTTTTTGGTTCGAACATAAATTTTGTTTTGATCGAAAATTTTAAATAT
>BQNB010124828.1:0-19871 GCA_026074375.1 Tanacetum coccineum
AGAGGAGTAATGAGATGTACTCCCCTCGCTTCACCAAGGTCATCATTAACTTCTTCATGACTAAGGATTCATCAATTCCAAGAAGAAACAGGGTAAAATGACACTTTTCCAGGGATGACCCAATGTTCACCACGATAAAGGTTGTCTCTAGGCATGAGGACACACAGCTATATGGTGCCATTTTGCTTGATGAATTGACAAATGAAGCCATCAACGATTCCGAATCCTACAAAGAGTACTATGCCATTGCTTCAGGAGCTGAACCTCCTAAAACAAAAGCAAGTGTCAAGAAGAAGCAAACTAGATCTGACATGACAAAGACTCCTCCAACTGCTAAAGGCAAAAGACTCAAGACTTCAGCAAAGGCGGCTAAACCTGCCAAGAAGAAGCAACCTGTAAAGTTGTCTAAAGCTAAAGGTCTAACAATGCTATCTGAGGTTACTTTAACAGAAGCTGAACAAATAGAGCTGGCCATAAAGAGAAGCCTGATACAAACTTTCAGCTCTCACGCCAGCGGTTCAGGTACAAATAAAGGAACTAGTGATAAACCAGGGGTTCCTGATGTACCGACATATGCATCTTATGATGAGCAAATCTCTTTGAAGTCCAGTGACGAGGAATATGATGATAATGAGCAGACTAATTTAGACAACGATGGTGATGACTTTGTTCATCCCAAGTTTTCTACTCATGATGAAGAAGTTAAAGAAGAAGAGGGTTCAGATCTGAGGGTTCAAACACCTTCTCATTATGAATCCACTAATGATGAAGAAAGTGAAACAGAAATTCAAGGCGCGAATATTGAGGGAGATGAGATGGATAAAGAAGAGATAAGTGAAGAGGAAGAAGTAGATGAATTATACAGGGACGTGAACGTCAATCTAGAGGGAAGAGATACTAAAATGACAGATGCTCCACGCATTATCGTTCAAACTACTCAAGTAATAGAAGATACTCATGCGATCATAACTCCGGTCAATCCTGAAGGTCAACAGCTGAGTTCTTCTATGTCATCTGGCTTCATTTCTAACATGCTCAACCCCAGTCCAGATACAGGTATTAACTCTATATTTAATCTCAACACTGAGTCAACTTCTCTGGTAGATATTCAGGTTACTACTATTGCTGAGACACCTCTTTCGTCTGCAACAACACTTCCTCTACCACCTACTCCTCTCATTTCACATCTACAACAAACACCGGTTCCCACACCAGCAACTGTTCCAAGTTCCTCCCTACAAGATCTTCCTAACTTTGGTTCTTTATTCGGGTTTGGCCATAGACTAAAAACTTTGGAAAATGACTTCTCAAAGTTCAATCAAACGAATCAATTTGCTGTAGCAGTTTCTTCAATTCCCGAAATTGTTGATACGTACCTTGCCAACAAGATGAATGAAGCCGTCAAAACAGCTATTCAATTACAGTCAGACAGACTCAGAGATAAAGCTCAAGCTGAAAATGAAGACTTCCTCAATAAACTTGATGACAACATAAAGAAAATAATCAAGGACCAAGTCAAAGAACAAGTTAAGGCACAAGTCTCTAAGATTTTGCCGAAAATTAAGAAGACTGTAAATGAACAACTCGAAGCTGAGGTTCTGCTCGTTCATCCAATGAATCTAAGACATCTCATGCTGTAGCCGCCAACCTATCTGAATTAAAGCTGAAGAAGATTCTCATAGACAAGATGGAGAGCAATAAGTCAATCCACATATCTGATGAACAGAAGAATTTCTACAAAGCATTGGTTGACGCTTACGAAAGTGACAAGCTCATTCTTGATACTTATGGAGATAATGTTTCGTTTAAAAGACGTCGAGATGATGAGGATAAAGACGAAGAACCCTTCGCTGGATCAAACCGGGGGTCCAAAAGAAGAAGAGCGGGAAAAGAACCAGAGTTAACCAGTGCACCAAAGGAAAAGACCTCCAAGACAACTGGCAAGTCTACTGAAGGGTCCAAATCTCATCACAAGTCTATTGGCGAGTCTGCTCAAGCAGAGGAGCCAAGGCACACTGCCAAAGATTTGGAAGAACCCGCACATCTAGAGTTTGAAATAGGAGTTACTGAAGATCAACCTGATAAAGAGATCTCTTAGCTTCCTGATTGGTTTCAGAAACTAGCAAAACCTCCTACTCCCGATCGTGATTGGAACAAGACTTTTCCTGATGCTTATGGACCTGTTCAACCTTGGCTAAGCTCTTTGGCCCAGATGGAAGATCTGCGTGAGTCGTTTAATGAGCTGATAGACACTCCTCTTGACTTCTCAGCATTCGTGATGAACCGGCTTAAAGTTGATACTCTAACTCCTGAATTATTAGCCGGTTCAATATTCAAGATGATGAAAGGATCATGCAAAAGTCTGGTAGAACTTGAATATTTTTTTGAAGAAGTCTACAAGGCAACCACTAATCAATTAGATTGGAATAACTCTGAAGGTCAGCAATATCCTCATGATCTGCGAAAGCCACTACCATTGATACCTAATTCTCGAGGTAGTCGTGTTATACATTTTGATCACTTCATCAACAACGACCTAGTGTATCTAAGTGGTGGTGTCTTAAGCTGAACATATACAACTTTAGTGACGAAGACAAAGGCTGCAGATTACGGGAATATTAAATGGATTGAAGATCTGGTCCCTAACACAATGTGGAGTCATGTGCCGGTTAGCTACGATACACATGCACTCTGGGGAATCTCACATTGGGGGCGAAAACAACAACAATTCTATGGATTTGTTGCTAATAGGGAATCTGCTCGAGATGTCTACTCCAAACGTAGAATCATTGCTGTCACAAAGCTTTAAATAGTCGAATGGCATAATTACAAGCATCTGGATTGGATCACTGTTCATAGAGATGATGATAAGCTGTATAAATTTAAAGAAGGCGATTTCAATAGGCTTCGCATCCAAGACATCGAAGACATGTTGCTTCTTCTTGTTCAAGGCAAGTTGACAAATCTCACTGTTGAAGAACGCCTAGCTTTTAATGTCTCCTTGCGAATATTTACAAGAAGCATTGACATCCAAAGGCGTGTGGAAGATCTTCAATTAGGTGTCGAAAGTTACCTAAAGAAGCTCAAACTCATAAAGCCGGATACGTACAGATCATATCTTAAACAAAGGGAAGCTTATACAGCATACTCTAATCCCAGAGGTTTCATTTACCAGAACAAAGACAAGAAGAACAGATTGATGCGTATTGATGAACTACACAAGTTTAGTGACGGTACACTCAATGATGTTCGAACTGCTCTTGATGATCGTCTAAAGGGAATTCAGATGAAGTATCTGCCTCAGACTATCTGGAGACAAAGTGATAGAGATAAAGCAGGAGCTATGATCCAGGTAATTGATAAACAACTAAAGACAAGGAGGATTGTGCGGAGCTTGGAGAAATTTGTTGGTGGGAGACCGTACGAGTGACACTTTCGGCTCCTACAAAGGACCATATGATTTATCATATGATGTCCTCATCATAACAAGTCAATCCTTGTACGTAATTAATAACTTGTGAAATTTGTATATATGTAGTGTAGACATTATGGTGATAATAAAGAGTGCTCGAGTACAAAATTTTCAAGAATTTCTTAGTAAATTCAAAAAATTTCAAATTATTGTACTCATCATTGTCTTATATACCCTCAAATATTAAGGGGGAGCATTAAAATGTTCCTTTTAGTTAATGTGTAACATTTTGTCCCCAAAGTTTAATCAATTGTTATCCAAAATATCAAGGGATTAACATTTTGGATAAGGGGAAAAAATGTGATTAAACTGAATCTAATTTGTATTGAAATATGATCATATAAAATGGACTCAATGCACTCTACACTTAACATGTACTACGATTACGGTGCACATGTTAAGGGGGGGCCTTTTAGTGGTGATGAAAAACTTTCAAAGTGTAAATCTTTTGATATTTATATCAAACACTTTGATTGAATTTTTAATGATTATGGTTTCGATTGTGATGGAATACCCAAAAGACTGACCATGTACTTAAATATATGGAGTTATAAGGTGGTTAGGCATAGGTATTCAAATCCCATGATCCAGCCAGAACCGAAGGGATCTACCCATGGATATCCACTTGATAGTGTAGAAGTCCTTAGGTATGATACAAAAGGAGAAAAAGTGAGAATCGGGAAAAGTGCTGACTGAAATAGAGCTAGTACTAGAACAAACCCAACACGGTACTAGTTATGAAGTCTCGGTAAGCGCTGAAGGGGTTAAAGAATGAAAAAGAAATGTAAGGATAAAGGGTGTAAAGAAAGAAGCCCTCAATACACTTAAGCAGAAATCGGGTCAATACATAAACTGTTAGAAACACTAAGCTGTTGTCTGACATTGAAGACAATCATAGACCCAGTGATGCTATGCAAACCTCCAAGCCACTCAAGGTCTCTCAACAAACTCTTGTTTCACTTCTCACGGAGGTTACATGCATTTATGTTGACTTTCTCACTCCGAGTTAGTTGATATTGAAAAGGTGGTAGTCTGCTCCAGCCTCCGATCACTAAAACTAAAGTGCACTATTAAGTCAAGAGCCAAAGAGATCATCATAAATCTCCATTAAGACACTTTCAATGATGCTGCAAGTCACCCATAAATGTGAATAACAGATATATAAAAGAATCCTACGCAATATCCCTTGTGATTTTGCCAGAACATCCGAGTGATATTTAAATAGTCACAATGAAGATGGAAATCCTGGTTGAGCCAACATCAAACAAGCTCATGGTAGGTGACTTGTACGATTCTATATGAGTCAAACTTGTGACAATTAGAAAGAAACAATGGTACGATTCTATAAGAATCAAACTTGTTCCAGGTTATGAATTGACGATTAATGATGAATTTTTTTTAATGATTAACACTCTCGATGTGTCACAAAACCACTTTAGCAAGTGATACGTCGATTGATTTTCAAATTGAATTTTCTTTCAATCGGTGAACTTCGTCTTGCTGGTTCACATCATACCTGTGTTTATCTGCTTTGTAAACGCTCCGGTCATGAAAACGGCTGTGCAAGCTGTGAACCCTTCAAGGATATCTGCGTAAATTCAACTAATCACAGGCAGTATTTATACTGATCGATGGGGAACCGTGGTTATTACAACCGTATTCGACGAAGTGACAAAGACAATCTCATCTATAACTGTTGATTATCACTAACCTAAACCTGTAGGTACTCCTGGCGATTGATGCAGCTGATTCGTGACGAGTCATGATTCATAGCCACATGCTCATACCCGATCGACAATTATGAAGACGTCATGAAAGCTCAAGTACATGTTTCAGGGGGGGAGACTTCTGCTGACTCTGATACCTGAAAAAGTGTTAAAGTTAAAGAACCTCAAGAAAGATGCATTATTAAAGCTTTTCAAGTTTACATATCAAGAAAGGTATGAGCGTGTCGGTCTAGAAGTCATAAGTTCACAAGATGGCAAAGTTTACAAGATGGAGAAACGAGATTATGCTTGGTTGATGATCTCAAGGTGTTCAAGATTACATTTTCACATTCAAGTCAGGATAAAGGAACAAGCTCAAACCTAAAGTCAATGATCACTACATCAAATCACACGTTAAAGATTGAAGTTAAACGAGCTCAAGACTAAAGATAAAGCATAGTATGCTAGGGTGTTATAAGTTTTTTTGTTAAAATGGAGTGACCTCCCTTAGGGGGAGATTGTTAGGAATACAAAAATCCTAGGAAAGTATCGGTCACTCCATAGATAACTGTCGTTAGCTCGTTTAGTTATTTTTAGAACCTTAATAGGCTAAGTTAGGAAAAGCCCATGGAAAGCCCATGTAAGCCCATCCATGGCCGGCCTCATTAGGGTATTTATACACCTCTCCATGCCTTGGAGAGGTGGTTGGTTGTTCATTTTTCACACATTTAAAACAATTCGCCTATATTTTAATTTCTCTCTCTAAGTGTTCATCACCCTTTCTCTTAACTAAACCAACCTCTTTCCCTCTCATCAATATGTTATTAAGATTATTATACATTAAGACTTGTTGAATTTAGTCCTCTAGTCAGATGGCTTGGTTGAGAACTTAACCAACTCCTCGAGAGGTTGATAGGTGGAGAAAGTAGGTTCAATGTCCCATGAGTGATGGTTGAGGAGTGTATGGGAAAGTCCTTGGTAAATGACTGTGTGCAATGGATTTTGAACTTCATTGGTGTATTTCAGTTAGGAAGATAGGTAGGGATGAGGTTCCAATGGTGAACTTGGTGGAGTAGAGAAGGTTAGTGCTCTAGAGGCTAATGGTGTCATGAGTGGTTCTAGAGTAGGGGTTGTTTGGATGGAAGTTGGTGGTGGAATTATAAGAGTAAGAGTGGTGTCGAGAATAGTGATTGGGTTGGTGACGAAGGTTGTGTTGATGGTGTTGAGAGGTTGGGAAGTATTTGTTAGGTGGTTTTAGATGGGTGAACTTTCATTGGAAGAGATGTCAATGAAAATCGATCGTGGCAGTTTCCCCTTTAGAGGAATTTGGGTTGAGGAGTTAGCACTTGAAGCCATGGAGTATGATAATCAGATGAGGAAGATTATTTGCAGATTTTTAGTGTGTGAGGATGATGAACAAAGATCTCTAGATTTATACTAAACGGCCATGAAAGAACATTAAATGTTTAAGCCACTAGAATTTCCCTAAACACAATCATTAAGATGATTTTTAAGTCAAACAAGAAATGTTTAGCTTATGGGCTAGATTAAGACAACTACAACTAACATATTTATGACCTTAATTCAAAAATCTAACACCCTAAAATGAGGAAAAACCTATTATAGAACTGGCGCTGCCAGTTCCATTAGAACCGACTTGTTGCAAATGGAACCAGCTGAACCAGCCATGGTTCCAAAATTTCTAAAATTTCAAAAATCTTTACTAGTGATCTAACGCATTTCCTAGAACTTGTTTTCCCTAAGAGTTAGTTCTTCTAAATAGTCCTAAGAGGGTTTATGAGAACAAGAGAATGCCGACAAATCCTAATAATCAATTATGCCAAAAGCTCCTTTAATACAATCAAGAGCATAAAACACAAGAAATAATTCATAGCAACAAACCGTTATTGTTCATAACATAACATCTAAATTGTCTTAAACATAAGAGCTTAACATAGAGATCAATTTTTGAGATTTTAATTTTCAAATTGTTTTTAGAACAAACACAAATACTCACACCGAATGGCACACCCTACTTCTTTTTAGAGAGAAAATGGAATAGGCACTTGAACATCCCCTTAGTTTGCTTGAATTCCGAGGAGTCTCCTCCTTCGATGGGTGGAAGTTGGTTCATGTAAGGAATGGGATCAAGAGTGTAGTTGTTTACGGGATCATTCTCCACCCCTTGGTGAGGAGTTGGAGAAGGTAAATCGGATGACTCGATGTCGGGAAGAGTTGGAGTTGGGAGACGAGGTCTTTTTCCCTTATCCTTGAATTGGAAGACTCTTTTCTCGGAAAGAGGGATCATCACGTAATCCACAAGGTAGAGTTCATTTGAGAAAGAATATAGGTGATTGACACGAATATGCTCAAAAAGACAAGTGAGAAGCATTCTGTAGGGAAGTAATCAATCGGCATCTTGGTTACACTTACCATTCGGTTTGCGTATGTAGTATGCAAGGTTGAAGTATTTTCCAATGGTGAGGCAATAGAGCATGTAGCACAAGCACGCGTTAGGATGGTCCTTGTTTCTTGTGAGACTTACGGCATTTTCACTTAGGATGATTTCCCATTTCTTGAGATGAGTTTTCAACTCGGAGACAATCATTTGAAAAGGATCAAGGGTGGTATCAACCCCTTTCATCTTTTGGGTCTTGGTTTGAGTCCTTTCATAGAACAAAGCATCACGGATCAAGGATGAGTCTTCATGAGGAGGAGGATAAATGTCAGGATGAGAGTCAACACCATTTTAAGGGGATGAGATAGGCCATTCGGGGGTGAACACACAAACTCCTTGACAAGGAATTTTAAGAATTCGAGCGAACTCCACAAGAGAAAGAGTTATTTTAAAATTGTTAATGTTGAAGGCAATGTAGATACTTCCATTTAGATTACGAATGATGCAAACACTTTTGTAGAATTAAAGCACAAAGATGAGACAAATCTTTCCGTCTATATTGAGAAGACAATCAAACCAAATAGCCGCGAAAGTAGAGTGACGGTTGGGTTGATCATCAAGGAAGGTGGAGTCGATAACGCGACTTTCATGGATGAGACGTGATACGAGCGACTTGTAGACCTCTCTTTCATTTCCGGAAGCCTATGGTACAGGAGATACAATAGGATGTAGTGAGCGATATCACGGGATCAAGGTGGATAATAATTCCTGCATAGTGATCTAAATATAGTCAAACGATAAAAATAAATAAAACCATCCGATGAAAAAAGGATATAATCTCAAAAGTCGTGATATTTTCTTAAAAGAGGGTTTTAAAATCTTATCGCATGTTGATAACAGATCAACAAAAATAATCATTTGGTTTTTACGTTTTATTTAACAATGCCAAAAAAATATTTTTTATTTTTAAAATTTTTTTTGTTTTGATTTACGTATTTCGACATTGGGATTTTATGCATGGGTTATTTTTCTAGCGAATAATAAGATGGAATTCCTAACTAATGTCATCTTGGATGCATAACTGTGTTAAATTCGTTGATGAATTGAATTAGTAAAATGAGAGCCCTAAAAATTAGAATTTTCAAGTTTAAGATAAACTAAAAGTGTTAAACATAATTAAAACTTACAATGAAGGGATTTGATCGATTTAGAAGATGAAGAATTTGAGAAAATGGTGATGGTGGTTGTTGTTTGTCAATGGAGGTTTTTAGGAAGAGAGTTTTTTAAAACAGTGAAGAGATAAAAAGATGGCGAGTATTTTTAGTTATGTCAGATGTCCGGTTCTGCCGGTTCTATTCTCAGAAGGGAACCAACGTTTATATTCGAAGAGAACCGGCCAAGGATTAAACATAAATTTTTTAATTTATTTTTCTAATAATTTTTTAAATAAAATTCTTCCCCTCCCCTTTTTTTGGTAATTAATTTATAATAAAATGTGACATCTCTTTATTTTATTTTGTTTGAAGTTTTGTTTTTAATTTTCGATATGAAGGGCAAGACAAAATAAAATAAAATAGCCAACGCAAAGAAGATTACATATGTTTCGTTTCAATATACAATGTGATACAGAGAATGAGAAATACAACAATAATATAGAAAGCTAAAATAAAAAACACATCTCCATGCGGGAACTTAAACATAGGGTGTATGAGCATTAGTAGCGAGATGATGATGATGACTAGGACAGGACTTAAAATCTCCAAGAGGGCTTCCATGAGTTGATCAGTATTTTTGAGTGAGAGAGAAAGTAGGGAGGTTTGATTTTTGAAATGAATGATAGATGATGGAGGAGAGTAGTTTTTTTTATAAAGAGGGGAACTGCCGTTGGGTTTTTTAGTGATGGGTGAAAGAGTGTTTTGAATTTTAAAATAGACCGGCTTAATATTCGGATGTAGTGGTTTAGACATCATACCTCTGACGAGTCATTATTTGAAGGAATGATTTCGAGAAAAAGTTTCATAGAGTGTGGCTAGACTAAAAATAAACACAATAACATTTTTAGAAGAATATATCACATAACACTTTATAATTATTTCATAGATAGAATATGAGCACGATGAGCAACTAAGAATAGAAAGGATAAGAGATTGTGTACCTTTGGCATTGTGAATTTTGGGAGGGTGGGGCCCGCCAATGAACATGACCAAATAATTTTTGTAAAATAATTTTATTAACAAAAGAATATTTTTTTTTTGAAAAAGAATTTAAATAGTAAAAAAATAGTTTATACGAATTTGATCAATAATTATCCCCAATTAAAATGTCAGAGATTTTTTCAAATAAAAGGCCCAAACTATTATTTTATTATAATTCGGACCATTTAAAAACTTTAAGTTCAAAGAGAAATTTTGGCCAGATCCGCAGTTCTATTACCTGAGTATGGCCGGTTCCATTCATGAACCAAACCGTTGAAACCGTCTTGTTGAGCCAAGATGAGATTATGTCTAAGATCAGCAGTTTCCCTTTTTTATCATCCTTCAACGAGCTTTTAAGAAAACAAATAACATGATAGCTCTAAAAAATAATTGTAGCTTTTAAAATTTATTAGATCGGTTTTTAAAGTTTTAAAAATAAGTATACTTTAAAGAACTTTAATAACATGCTCTGATACCAATTGTTGAAAACCAGAAGGGGGTGAATAGTTTCCCCTAATAAAAAAATATGAATAAACATGTCTGATTTGATTATTTATTAGATCTTTGATAAAGGATATAAATTATTATGTTAGCAGATAACAATAAATAATAAAAAGTAATAGTGATTAAAAGGCATTTTAAAGTGTTCGTCTACAAGATCTCCTCCCTTGCCACTAACTCCACTCCCCGAGTTACCTACACCGAGATTTTGAAACGCACTATTCACCACAGTCCTTCAATTGCATAGAAGCCTCACAACTCGCTTACTCCTTTTATCCGTGTTAAGCTAAACACAGAGTTCTAAATAATGAAGAACCAAACCCATAACAAGCATACACCATTAACGATACGACACTAAATACCCTTGTCCTAATGTGAAGGAACAAAACCCAAATATACTTGTCCTCTACTAGGTACCAAGCATCACACCTAGATCTTAACAAAGATCCATGCGTAGACATATTACAACAAAATTTTCCAAATGTTCTGAAATACTACTAACACTAAATCAATAATCTTATTGCAGCCAAAGGATGCAGAATGAAGCATCAAGATCAATAGGTATATCTTTATGAGACGAGAGAGCTCTGCCAAAAAATAAAAAAAAAAAAAAGTAACAAGCTTTGAGTGATGATCCTCGAATGTCAAGCTCTGGTAGAACTTCTCCTATTAAGAATTTCTAACTAAAACCACTAAAAAAAATAAACCATGAATTAAGAATTCAGTTTTTAAAACTAATATAAGAGAAAGAAACTACATGAATGGATGCATAAACAAGTGGAATGAGTTGGTATTTACAGACTTAAGATTTACTGTACCCCGGTTCCGCCGGTTCTGTTGTATAATAGAACCAGTCAGTGTTCTTCAATAAAACCGGCGTACAGTAACCAAATCCAAATTTTGATTTGTAAATCTTGAGAGATAATGTTGTAAATCTTGTAAGATTATGTTTAAGATTTTGAGATAAAAGAATACTGTTATTATGATCAAATATGTTTGACGGTTTTTTATATATTTTTATGTAAAGTGTACATTTTTATTATAAAAATGTATTTATGTGTTTTGAGTGTAAGTGAAAGATGGTTTTGATAAATATAGACCTAACATGATGGTCAATATTTCTGTGTTTATCATTGATGAGTCGATATCAGCAGTTGAAGAAGCCATACAGATGGCTGTGGTGGAAGAGACGAGGGCTCGGGTTGACTACACTTTATCATTATGATTTTAGTGTTATTTTTGAGTTATGAAGTTGTTATTGTTTCTTCTTTGGTAGTCATAGGAATGGTGTGTCATTCTTATGTAGTGATTTGGTTAGTAGCTTTTTAGAAGCTTGTGAGTGTCCTTAAATGGACTGAGATGAGGGACTTCACCCTTATCCTTTGTACTTAAACGTGTTTTGGTGTAATACAATTTACCGGGGAAACCCTTTACCAAAAAAAAGAAACTATTGGTTTAAAACTACTGAATTTTATTTTCTACTTTCGACAAATTTATGTTTTGTTATTAAAAAAACAAAGATAGATCGTAAAATATAAATAAACATTTTTACGGTTTATTTGTATTAACAGAAAATGCTAACCTTTTGCCAATAAAGTATCCATAGAGCCATTTTTTGAACCGATTATTCCTCCACCGATTCAATACGAAACCCAACATCAAAGTCAACGTCAACAAGGACAGAAGATTCCACCAAAAGAAAGTTTACTTTCAGAGTAGTAGATACATCATTCAACACATGGCATCCGAACTAGAAAGTTCACTAATCTTAGAAGCATCATGAGAACGCTTAAAAGGTTTCCCATCATCATCCATTAACACCAACTTTCCAACAAGCATTTGAATCTCGAGTTCACTTATCTTTGTAGCTAATGGAGTAGTTGTTCGACGACCAAATGCCTCTGATAAGCTAGGGAACGATCCCAAACCATCACAGTTGAATCTTTTTATTCTTTTTCTCTCCCCCGCTAGAAACAGCAGAAAAAGAGAGAGATGAGTTAAAACTAACATTAGAGAAGTTTCAAAATTCATCTAAATCTTTGAACAATTTGCTGGAATGTTAAGTATGTGACAAGTTTAAAACAGGACTAGGATATAATGCAGCTTCTCCTGCAGTAAAAAGTTTTGTGAATTCATCTGTAATATTAGAATATCAGGAGAATAATAAGTCCACATTTGATAAGGGATGTCATGCAGTTCCCCCACCTTATACAGGGAACTTCATTCCCTCCAAACCTAATCTAATGTTTATGGATGAAATAGTTGAAAGTGAGAATATGGATGTTATTACTGTTGTTACACCTAGTAATGTTAAGAAAGTTAAGTCAAATTATGAGTCTGCTGATGTAAAAAATAATGGTGATGCAGTAGAACCTAAAACTGTTAGGAAGAACAGCTTTAGACCTCCAGTCATTGAGGATTAGAATTCTAATGATGATAGTGAGGAAGAATGTCACACCCCCAAATGGGGCCTAGACGGAATACACGTGTCCGGGGGCGTGACGTCATAATACACATCACACAAAATACAAAGAACGACCTCTAAGGGTACGTTTGAAAATTCAACATCGTTGCATTAATTAAAATAGTTAAAGTTTGACATAAGTTTAAAGATAATATGCAGAAGCGAATAAAAGTTTTAGAAATTGACAACGATGTTTAAACAGTAGATAATAGCGTTTCTTGAAAATCGGCCCAATGCATAGCGACACCAAATAGCAAGCAAAGACATCCACAGCTAAACACCCGAGAAAAACATGCTAAAACGGTCAACATAAAGTTGAGTGAATTCATAAGTTTTAATTTAGTATTAAAAGTGGACCACAAGTTCACAGTACGCACGTGACAGTTATAACAGATACATCTTCACATAAAAGAATGTATTTACTGTTGCACTAAGCTCATGACACCGAAGCTCAATTTAAAAGGAAGAATTTTATATGCCAAATAGTATTCCACGCCCTAGAGGTATCTGACCAAGATCACCTATTGACAATCCGACATGGTATATATCCGTTTATTCAGGACCTCCGAATCTAGTAAGCACTACTTACCCGAATAGGGATAATTACTCCTAATAGATCTATTTACAACATTCGCGCTCACTTAACCAGTCAGTCAGTTAAGCAATTGACGGTTCATGATAATTCAGGCATTAGTGGTCTATTCGCTACTTAGGCAACACGTAATCAAGAAAAGGAAACGTAAAGTAACTGTGTCCATAGTTTGAAAACAAGCAATGTTTCTCACCCCAAAATAGTAAAGTAAAAGTAGTAAAACATGGGGCTATGAACTCACCTTAGCAAAATGAGCAAATGATAATCACGCAAGTAAAAGGTGATATAGAAATCTAGCCGCGACCTAGAATAATAACGCGTCTTAAAAACGAAAAGTATTGCCAAGAATTTACACAATATGTCATCACAAAATACATTACATGTGTGTTTGACTTTAGTTTGCTTAACAAAACATGACGAAATAAAATCATTTAGTTTTTCATTAAGTTTCGACGTTTAACCAAAAATTACTATTTTTAGAAAGTTTATATTTTAGGAAAGTTTTTAGTTTTGGAACGTTAATACCGTCGTTAAGTTTCCATAATTCAAAACGCACTAACGAGCCTTAATTACTTAACTTCCAAGTCCGTTCCGCTAAATTCTTACAAAACTTACTATTTTTAGTAACTTTATCGTTTTTCCCAAAATATGCTAACGGCGTTTTCTTTTTTAATGATACTAAAAAACTATCAATAGGTATGTGTTACTATATGTTTTGCTAGTGTTTAAAAAGTCCAAAAATGTCCGAAAGTGTCTGAAAACTCATTTTACTATTCACATCAGCATACTATTCATCCGGTTTTGTCGAAAAATGTTTCAAGTTTATTGGATCTTTAACTTGTAGTTTTAAATCCATTTAAATGTGCGATATATGAAACAAACTATCTATTTCGAAACGTGTATTCTAAAACTACTTTACGCCTAATTGGAATCATTTTTAGGTCGACCAAAACCTCAAAACAAATTTGGGCAGCAAGCACTTTTTGTCGAAATCGACCAAAATCCAAACAAACTTCATAATAGTGCCTATTCTAGCCTAGTCTCCATCATCAACTGTGAAACCACAACAAAACCACCATTAAAATAACCTCTAATCCATATCTCTATTGTTGCAATTCTCTTTTTTCTCACTCGCATCTCACTAGAACATAATTTTTATACTAGTGTAAATAAATGGTACATCATTAATTATAAAATCGTGTGTTTTATCCTTCCAAAAATTTAAAACACTGGGGGGGGGGGGGGGGACATATGGATGCATGGATCTTGGAAACATATAAGAAGAACATAGAAAACTACAAAGAAAGATTCAAGATACTTACAAGAATAAAGAACAAGAAGTAATAACACAAGATCTATACCCAATTCAATAGATATGAAAAACTAAATAATAATCAAAACCTAATTTGTTGATCTTGTATAAAACTCTTAAATCAACGGAACCAATACTGAAAACACTTTTAGGTAACCTTAGAATGAACTTAGATGCCTTTGGATCTTGATAGAAATCAAAACTATGGAAAGTATATTGTGTGATGTATGGGTGTAATTGTGCCGTGGCCAAGAGGGAGAGAAAAAGAAAGGAATAAAATTCTTGTGGTGGCTCTGGAAAAATGATAATGGAACCCTAAGTATTGATATGTGTTGGTATTTATAGGCCAAGAGCTAGGGTTTTGAGTCACTACTTGATCAAGTAAGCAACCAACACACACCAAGAGTGTGTGTATGTGTGGTTCGGCCGAACCATGGCCACAAGGACCACGTGGTTCAAAATTTTGGTCCATGGTTCATATTATTTCTTAAATTTGAATTTCCAAGTCAAAGGGTGGTGCATAAGTCCAAATGATCACATGTGCAAGTCTTCTATAAGGATATGTGCATGAGAATAACTTCCTGATATGTCATCTTTCATGACACATGCATTACTTATTTCAAAGATGCTCCTTGATTTTTTTTCAAGGATTCATGGTGCATTTGGTTTAGGTTTAGGCGTCTAATATATGGAGGGGGAGGGATATGAACGAAATTTTTAGCTTAACAATATGAGATGGACGATAACTAAAGTTTACACAAAAAGATTTCGAGTTTTCGAGGTTCCGTTAGGTCAAAAACGCAAAAAACGCAATTTAGACAATAAAGCGTAAAAATAAATATCGGGAGTGATCGTAAACTACGAAACACTTAGAAAAGATAAAATAACTCATATAATATCTAAACTAATGAATATCCGATGCCGGAACGCGTCCGATGACGTTTTTCAGATTTACGCGGGTTTACTTCCTGGTAAACCGCCAGATTCAAACGTAACGTATAAAAGTAAAAAATAATTGTCGGAAAAGTTTAAAATATTGACCTGAAAATCTCGGGGTGTGACATTCTTCCCCCGTTAAAGAAGCTTTGTCCTCAAAGCTTAAGACGTGGACGAAGGGTTAACGAAAAGATGAGGGTACTTTTTCTTCATTTGGTCCTCGCGCTCCCAAGTAAACTCGGGCCCTCGTCTCGAATTCCATCAGACCTTCACGATTGGAATGCGGCTTTGCTTTAGCCGTTTAACTTCTCGATCCATAATTTCAACTGGTTCTTCAATGAAATGGAGCTTGTCATCAATGTGGATCTCATCCAAAGGAATAGCTAGGGGTTCGTCTACGAAACACTTCTTCAAATTGGAAAAATGAAAAGTATTATGAACTCGGCTTAACTGCTCTAGAAGTTCAAGTCGATAAGCAAGCATTCCCACTTTAGCAATAATCCTGAAAGGTCCTATGTAACGAGGGTTTAGCTTTCCCTGTTTGCCGAAACGTATCACCCCTTTCCATGGTGACACTTTCAACATGTCCTTGTCTTCACTTAAATTCTATGCTCTACACCTCATATAGGATAGCTCTTCTGCCTATCTCGGGCAGCTTGAATTCTCTTTTTAATCTGAATGATCTTCTCAGTTGTTTCATGCACAATTTCCATACCAGTGAGCTGAGCGTCTCCAACCTCAACCCAACAAATAGACGATCTACATTTTCGGCCGTAGAGAGCTTCAAACGGTGCAGCCTTGATACTAGTTCGAAATCGTGGTCAACATTTTTCCTGTGCTTCAGCGGGGGTTGACGGGATACTGAAACTCATGTCGTACAGCCAAGTAGAAAACGAAACAGGAATGATCGTAGAAAAGAGAAAAGTGTTTTCTCTTTGTGTAGCCTACCTGCTGAAGACCGTAACGTAAGTAACTCAGTGCACCATACGTGATGCAAATTGAAAGTGGTATTCCCCTTTATATATAGCCAAAAGAATGAGAATCATGGAATTCTCTCCGAGAGAGCTGAACTAACGACTCTATTAGAAAGTAGAATTAGCAACTTTTACACGAATTTTCAAGTGGATGAGATTGGTCGAGTGGTCTCAGTTGGAGATGGGATTGCACGTGTTTATGGGTTGAACGAGATTCAAGCTGGGGACATGGTTGAATTTGCCAGCGGTGTGAAAGGAATAGCCTTGAATCTTGAGAATGAGAATGTAGGGATTGTTGTCTTTGGTAGTGATACTGCTATTAAAGAAGGAGGTATCATTCAAGACGCACCGGTTATTGTGGACGTCGCTGGGGAAAGGCTATGCTTAGGGGTGTGGTCGGACGCACTTGGGACGTACCTATTGTGGAAAGGGGGTCTAAGCGATACGTGCGTAGACGTGTCAAAGTGAAAGCCCCTGGGATTATTGAACGTAAAATCTTTGCACGAGCCTATGCCAAACTGGGTTAAAAGCGGTAGATAGCATGGAGTCCTTAGGACCGTGGTCACGAGAAACTTATAATCAGGGGGACCGACAAACTGGAAAAACAGCTATTGCTATCGATACTATATTAAACAAAAGCAATGAACTAAGGAGCACCTCTGATGAGTGGATATTGTATTGTTTTTTTTATGTCTATGTAGCGATTGGACAGTAAAACGTCAATAAAGAGAGATTTGGTAGGAAAGTGAAGATTACTTTTATGTATATGGATTAATCAAAGGGAGTGGGAAAGCTGCAGTAATTCTTTGGAAATAGCCCGTTATCTTGTCTTCAGAGCTTTCTTCTTCAATACACTGATTCGTTCCCGTTCACTATACCTCTCCACCAATAGATAGAGACAAAGGGGAATAACCGATCCGTCTACAAAATTCCAGTACCATGCAGCTGCTTCAAAGCCAACGTGTTGGCGAATACCACATATGATCAAGAAAAGAGTACCTATAATCACATGAAAACCATGAAAGACAGTTGCTAAGAAAAAGGTAGAACAGAAAATACTATATAAGAATTGTGGAGGGCGTCTTGATAATTTTCATTCCTTGAAAAGGTGGTGAATGACTAGAGCAGTGAACGGTAGATACTAAAGCGTAAACTGCTCGTTTTTCCTTTCCCGCGAGTATAGCAGGTTGAGCCCAAGGTTACGGCAGCTCCGGATGAAAGGGGAATAAGTGTATTAAGAAAGGGATTTCCGAGGATCTAAAACCGCCAATCCCTTTTGGGGGGACAAATTCCTCCGATCTCTACCGTAGGTGCCAAAGAAGGAATGAGAAGAAGCCCGAAAAGAGCAAAAAGGAACATAACCTCAGGAAACGATAAAACAGAATAAAACCCATTATCGGGTCCTAATTGTACGACTTTGGTATGATGTCCTTCCAACGTGGATTCACGTAGAACATCGCGCCACCATACGAACATGGTATATAGGATAAATAATTAGCCCTATTGAGAAGTGTCTGCACCCCTTGAAAATGAGTGCATGTACATTTCACACTCCTAGGTGGTTGCAAAGCTCCGAGTGAACCCGAAATAGACATGGACTGGATTACACAAATGATAAGAGGACTCTGAGATTCAATCATAAACAACTGTGCCTCGAGATTGATATGTAAACCCCCCATTCACCCCAAGCCCCCCTAAAGTGGTAAAGAAGGCTCCTTGGGGTCTCTATTTATATCTGAGCAGGACAAACAAATGGAATGGGATGGTTTTTCATTGCAAGAAGTCTAACTAGAAAAGACTCCCTAGTACTTTGAGAAGTGGAATTCGATGGTTTGACCGAGAACTACGTCGGGAATATGGACCTTCTTTCTTTTCTGGAAAGCATTTTTGAGATGTAACAATTCCTATTTATTTTAGTTCCGGGTTTCGGAAATAATTTCAGAGGGGCCTAACATTCAATGGCGCTGGTTGATCTATTTCTGGTTGAGGCTGCAATTCTTTTGACACGTGGGATGGGCTTACTCTACTAGTGGCTCGGCTTGGTCTCGCTCCCTTCCCGTACTATTCCTCACCACTTAAAAAAGAGCGATTGAGAAATCTTCTTTTTTGAGCACCTTTCTGAACGGCGGTCTTCGCGGGCGATTTGAAAAGGATATATCTTTCTTGTAGTGCCCTTCCATTCACTATTCTGATGAGAAGAATCTCTTCTGAACGAACCAAGTCACAACTGCTGAATATCAAAAATAAGCACAAATAAGCAAATTTCGTACTGAATTTGCCAAGATTCTTACGATAAAACCGTAAGCAATCAATCTCGATAAAACCAAGATTAGCAAATAAGCGCAAAATAAGCTTTAAAACTGAATAAGCAATCAATTTCGGCCGTAGAGAGCTTCAAACGGAGCAGCCTTGATACTAGTGTGATAACTGTTGTTGTAAGAAAACTCTACCAAAGGTAGGTGTCTATCCCAACCTTTCCCAAAATCCATCACACAAGCACGTAGCATGTCCTCTAATGTCTAGATGGTTCTCTCACTCTGACCATCAGTCTGTGGATGGTAAGCCGTACTCATATCCAATTGAGTACCTAGGGATCCATTCAACGATTTCCAGAAATGAGAGGTAAACTTACTGTCTCGATCAGAAATAATTGAAACTGGCACTCCATGCCTCGAGACTACTTTCTTCAAGTATTGTCTCGTCAACTTCTCCATTGAGTCAGTTTCCTTCATTGGTAAGAAATGAGCAGATTTCGTGAGCCGGTCAACAATTACCCAAATTGTATCTTGACCAGTTGATGTCTTTAGTAACTTAGTTACGAAATCCATAGTAATGTTCTCCCACTTCTATATTGGGATCACGGGTTGAACCAACAAACCGGATGGTTTTTGGCATTCGGCCTTGACTTTGGCACAGGTCAAACATTTACTGACGTAGGTGGCAATCTCAGCCTTTATATTCGGCCACCAATACAGCTTCTTTAAATCTTGGTACATTTTGTCCGATCCAGGATGTATTTAATACTTTAACTTATGCGACTCATGCATAATCAGTTCCCTTAAATTACCTTGACAAGGTATCCAACTTCTCCCATTTAAGCACAACGTTCCATCAGCACGTGGCTCTAGCTTCTTAGTTATACCACACAGATCTTCTGTTTCATACGAACTCGTAGTGGCTTAAGCCGTTCCTTTCGGCTCAAGGCATCCACCACCACGTTCGCTTTTCCCAGATGATAACATATCTCGCAGTCGTAATCACTCAACAACTCTAACCATCTACGTTATCTCATGCTCAACTCTTTCTGGTCTAGAATATGTT
>BQNB010124829.1:6542-19871 GCA_026074375.1 Tanacetum coccineum
TTAGCTTAGACTGTCATCTCTTTAAGCCTTTTGTTTAGCTTATTTCTGTACCCAATTTCCTTAATAATTGCTTAATTGTGTTCTCCTTATATGAGTTTCAATTTGTTTTAGGTTTCCTAGTTTTTTATTGAGCTTATTGAGTCTTAGAGTGAGCTTAAAATCTGTCTAGAGTCTCTTTAGGTGTCCCTTGTTTTCAAACTTTTAAGAGCTTCTCAGCTTATCTTGTTTGCTCATTTGTGTGCATAAGTGCTTATTAGGTTTAGGAATAAGTCTGCTTTAGCTTATTGAGTTGTCCTTTGCTTATTAAGTCTTTAAAAAGCCTAAAAGTTTAGGCTTAGTGTTAAAAAAGGCTTTTTAGTAATTTGTGACTTTGCATTGCTTATTTCTGTCTTATTCTTAGGTTATGAAAAAAGTGTCTTCATTAAAGTTAATTAGTGTCAGGTTATTGTTAGCTTTTTCTTAAAAAAATAAAAAAATAAAAAAAATAGCAAAAAGCAAGGGCCAGGACTCGAACCTGCGACCTTGCCTTTGCACACACACACACTCTTACCATTGTGCCCTTGGGTCTTTTTCATAAGATCCTTGGGCCAGTTTTCTTTTATAAGGTTATAGCAGTTATAGACTTATTTGCTTTCTAGCTTATTTAGCAGCTTATTAGCATAGCTTATTTCCAGTTCTTATTTTTTTAGATTAGTTATAGCTTAAAGTATTTTCAGTAATTTTCTTGGATTTTTATAAATTTGTTTACTATTTTTAATATTTTATTTAGTTTAAAAATGTTTTTAATTCATAATAAATAAAATAAAAGTCAAAAAAAATATAATTCTTTTTTCTAAAATTATTTTTAATCATTTAGGACTTATAAAAAATAAAAAATAATTTTTAGGGTTAAATTTTAATAATTTAGGTAATTAGTCGCGTATTAGGATTCCCGTTATCGCTTTTAGGTTTAAATCTTATTTGCCTTAGTTGTTTGTTTGCTTTTAATTGTTTTTTGCATTTTCATAAGTAGATTTAGAATTCAAAATCAAAATCCTTGAAATCATTCAAAGCACGCGATCACGAACTTAACCGATTTTCAATTCACGCTTCGTCAGGATACGACTCGAGAAGGTTTTGAATTTTACTTTGGATAAAAGTAATCTTCTAAAATCCTTATGGAATACTTATTACTATACTGTTATTGATATTATCCTTATATACGTATTTGGAGACGAATCAGTCATCTTGCGACCCATCGCCTAGAATCATGCCGATTAATTTAAACACAACTTTAACTTGTCGCATCGCAACATTTCACCTTTTGGAGCATGACTTTTGGAATCCGACTTATTGTATTTTCTTTTATTTCGTTCAATTTTGAAGAAAGTACCAACGATAAGACAAAGATTGAATTCCATGGACAGTAAGCAGGTTGTGGCCTAACGAGTTAATAATGTTATTGTGGTTAATGCTTAAGGAAAGACTTTCCCATCTTGCCTAGTGAAACATAAGTTGGAACTATCTTAGACTCTATTCCCTATAAGAGTTCACGTTGTACTTTCTTTTAAACTGTGTCGTATGTGTGGATGATTTAAATTTCCATATCAAATTATGTGTCAGAAAATTTCGTCAAGTTTACGTTAATTCTCTATTTAAGTATGCAAACTACTCCTTAAACTATTATAGCCCTTCAAACATTTTACAACGACATTATAAACCATTTCACTACCACACAATAAACTATTTCGTTGTCTTCCGTACATTGTTTACATTGTCATTTTATAAACTATTTTGTTACCGATTCGCAAACTATTTGTTACCACATTATAAACAACCTTACTTCCATCTTCAAATCATTTTGTCATCTTATAAAACTATTTGATACTACCTATGATATGTGAGAAATCACATATCCTTTTTATACCAAAAATGGTCTTTAAATGATCAAATTATGCAAATTATGCTTGTATATTGTTTGTTTTGTCATTTGTGATGTGTAGGTACGGATATTGCAAATATCACAAGAAAACGGCCAAAACCGGGCAAAAACGAACACGAGACGGATAAAGTGCACAAGAGCCGGGAGTTTCTAGCAAAAAGTCAAATGGTCAACCCTTGGTCAACCACAAAAAGACAAAACATTGAAAATACTCGAATGAGCCTTAATGTTAAATCAATTTCACCTAAAGTCCAAAATTAATAGCACCGTTAGTCCTTTCAATATAAAAGACTAACGGTCGTTATCTCCTAAATCTTTATAAAACCTTTTAACCAAAAATCCTTTACACCAGCCCAATTCTTTTTATAAAACCGAGCCCAAGTCCACTCATTTAGCCCTGGGTCAAACGTTATAAGCAGTTAAAAAGGGCGCGAAGGTGAAGTTACTGTTCACCTTCGTCCCAAACAATTACCTTGTGTTAAAATTGAGTAGGTAAATCCAATTCCCCTCAATCCAACGTGGCAACGAAGATTCCAAGTACCAAGAACAATGTCAGCATAAAAAACGTCACCAAAGCTCTATGATTGGCTAGCTATAACAAAGAATGACACGCAGCTTTTAAACAAACACCCCAAAGATGGGAAATTCGCACAAAAAACAATGTTAAAGAAGCACAGCCCCTCCAAAGATGTGGGATTGCCAGCTTGGAAATCCGTGTGCAACATTCCAATCCAACGGCTAAGATTATACATCCAATGATTACAAGGATTGAAGGGCTTTGATCAAAGGCAAGAGGAACGTGTATTCAAGTCCTAGAAGCTTCTCTTCAGGGCTATAAATAGAGCTCACTCCTCACTCACAAAGGACATCTAGGAGTAGTTTTTAGAGTAGCTTTAGTTTAATTGTCATTTAGCTTATTAAGTCGTTTTCAGCTTATTGTAACTTTTTCTATTATAATTTCAATTAAAAGCTTTGTAACCTTTCATCTTAATCAATAAAAGTCAGTTTTATTTACTTTATGCATAACTTTAGTTTTTACTTAATTGAATGATGCATTGATTTAAGTTCTCTTACTGATCTTATAAGCTCTTAATAAGTTGTCATTTCAACTAATAAACTAAGCTACACTCTCATTTAAGCTCTTAAAGCTTAAATGAGCTTATCTTATTCAAATTCACTCCTAAATTACCTCAGCTTATTCTTGGAAGGGAAACCAGTAATGGATGGGTTTCCAGGACCTTACTAGCTTATTTAAGATAAGCTAGAGCTTGTTGATAGCTCATAAGAGCATTTGATAAGCCTTGTTTAGAGCAAAGGCTATTGTAAGTTCTCAAATTCCTTTTTATAGCTTAATTTTGAAATTTAGCTTATTACTGCTTATTAACTGCTTATTATTGCTTAGTTTAGTTTATTATTGCGTATTACAGTTGACAAATGCTTAACATGCTTAATAGTTAGTCTTAATCTTAGTTTTCTAGTTTTAGTTATAAAACAGTTTAAAAAACTAAAAATATTAGTTTAGTATATCAGCTTATTGTTCTGCCTTATTTGATTGCTTATAGTTGTTCATTAGGTTTATTATAAGCTGTCTAGTATCTGGTTATTGATCTTTGTTCTTTAAATCTCATTTTGATAAGCTGATTATGGATTTGAAGAAGTTAAGGGAGTGTTTGGGACAAGCAGTACTAACTCAAGTTAGTACTGCTTGAGTCCATTTGGTGCCTTGGATTCACTTTAAATTTCATAATTAGGTTTATTAAGTAAGGATTTAAAGTGGTTTGTAGGTTTAATCTAGTTTTGATGAAATTTTTAAGTAGTTAGAATTTGTGATTTCAAGTTTAGCTTATAAGTGTGCTTTTGGCTTAAGTAGTTTATAGCTATTGTTATTGTCCCATTTGTTCTTCATTTGGTTACTTAAAAGTGTAGGAACAAAGTTTCTTAGGCCTGCACTTAGTAGTTTTGTGTTTTGGTTGCCAACTGCATCAGCAACAAAACAGGCAAACAACCTTTTTCTAGCCTAAATATCAGAGGGTAAATTTAGTTATTAGGTCTTAATTTTTAGTATACAAGTAGATTTTAGGTCATTTTCAATCTGTTTCAGCTTATTTTGCTTTTAAAAGTTCATCTAGTTATCTGTTTTTAAGACTAAAAGTAGCACTTTGTCTTTTTATTCAAAAAAAAAACCAAAAATAGAGTAAAATGAATTTTCAGCTTTTTCAACTAGCTTTTTCATTGATCATTTGAGTTTCAAAATAGTTTTCAAAAGTTGTTTCAATTAGATTATAGGTTAAGGTTTTAAGTGGAATAAGCCAAAAGTTCATAAGGATCCTTTAGCTTATTGAAAAATAAGCTCAAAGTTGCCTTAAGGGACTGTTTGGTTAACAGTTTTTGTTAAAGTGCTTATTTGAGAATTTTTAGCTTATAGCTTGTAGATTTTGCTTAATTTCTGTTTAAATTTGCTTATTAGATTAATATTTAGTTATCATTAGCTTAATAGGGTCAGGTTTAGCTTATTTTACTTTTCATATAAAAATTCAAAAAAAACAGTAGCAAGTAGCTTTTTCATTTAGACTTTTCATAGCTTATTTAGATTTCAAATTCATTTCTGATTATAGTTTTAGATAGTCCTTTGAATAAGCTTTAAGTAGGTATAGGCTATAAGTCCACAAGGTTCCTTTAGCTTATTTAAAGATAAGCATAAAGTTGCTCTATATGCTGTTTGGTTTCTAGTTTCCTCTTAAGTGCTTATTTGAATTTTTAAGCTTATGGCTTATTCATTCTGCTTGTTTTTAGTTAAATCTTGCTTATTAAATTAGATTTAAGGTAGTAGTAGCTTATTTCATTATTAACTTAGCTTATTGTAGGTTCTTTGTTTCATTAGTTTAAGTAAAATGCTTAAAAAAGCGAAGTGCTCTTTCTGTTTCAAAAAGTTGTTTTCAGCTTATTTAGTGACTTTCAAAAAAGTAGTTTTCACAAAATATTTTAGTTTTAAGCCGTGTTAAAAATTTTCTTTTCAAAGTTTTTGCAAAAATAAAAAAGGGAAGAGGGGAAATTGTGGGTGAGCAAGACTCGAACCCACAATCTCAACCCTTTTATAACACACAACACACAACACACTCACCACTGCGCCCTTGGGACTTTTACGTCCTAAAGGTGCGTTTTCAATTCTTTTATCACCTTTTTGAGATTTAGTTATAAAAAGCACTTCGTGTGCTTATTAGATTTTTCTCGGCTTATTGAGTTTAGCACTTTAGCATTTTATATTGTATCATAAGCTACTTTTAGTAATTTTCTTAGATTTTTAACTCAACGTTTAGTATTTTTAATCATTTATTTTCATTAAAACCTTTAAAAAATCATAAAAAATAGAAAAATAATCAAAAAAATAATTTTTTTTTCTAAAATTTTATTTTATCATATTTTAGGCTTAGGTTTGAAATTTACTTTCGTAAGGTTAATATTTTGTAATTTCACTTTTTAAAGAACGGGATTTCGTTCCCGTTCTCGTTTTCTTCTTTTTTAAGCTTTAATCACCCTCGTTTTAGAATTTCTTTAGCCTTTTCTTTTTAAATAGTCAAATAGGATTAGAAAAAGTTTAGAAAATCATTTTTAGGTTTAATTTAGGTTTTAATTGTCGCGTTTCTTTAATTCCCGTTTACATTTTAATGCTTACGTGTTTAATTTTCATTTCTTGTTTACTTGTTTTCGTGCATTTATCTACTTGTCATTTATATTTTGTAGGATTTAGAAAACCCAAATCAAAAATATTTAAAACCATTCAAAACGCGCGATCACGGACTTAACTGATTTTCAATTCACGCTTCGTCGAAGGAAAACGACCCGGGAGGTTTTTGTGACAACTTTGGTTAAAAGTTGTTTCTTAAATCCGACAGAAAATACTTACTATACTCTAATTGTCTAATCCTTATATACTTATATATTATATTATATAGAGTGTGTTCGGAGACGGATCACTACCCAAGCCCATGTATCATTAATATCCATACAGATCTGTAATCTCACCAGCTCAGCCATATCAATAACTGGGAGTACATGGGCAATAACTATCAATCCCTAAAGTATCTCTGCAGTCAGGAGTCCAAAATGATCAGCCAATCGAGCTACAAACTGTCTCACCAGAGATATGAGCCCCGCTCTTCCTCCCAGCAACAAACAATCTTAAATACCTAGCTAATAAATAAAGGACGTTGATCGAGCCAACGTCTATCCCTCTCAAGTAAAATAAACCAGTCACGGTCACCTTCTCAGGTGCCTGACACCTCCCAACAATACTACAAGCAATCAACCTATGGCACAACCTAAGAATCAGATCCCTAATCGCAGTGTAAGACGGGGTTGTGCCAAGGAAATCTCCAGCAGATGAGATCCTAATCCAATAATCCCTCAGATCCCCCTTGCCGGGGATCTGCCTCGCGCTATCGGCCTAGTATACATCGAATCCAACAGTCTGCATCTCCTTATCATTGTGTAATCCTAAGGCTAAAATAAACTGCCTCCGGCTCAGGCGCCTCCTAGCTCCACCCAACTAAAACTGTAAACCTCCAGGCGTGTCTAAATCAAGTATAGCCTCTCCAAACCTGAATGTACTGAAAAACTCTAGAATAAGCTCGTGTACAATGGCCCCTGATATCAAATAGCCGCCTCCCGGCTAGTGAACAAACTAACTCCCTGAGCATCCCTATGCTCCATAAGCATCCTAGCACTCAACCCATCAGCCATCAAGTCTGACAATCCCCCGAAATCAAATACCTGCACCTTGTGCACCTCCCTCCTGTATATCCTGGCCAATCTTGCCTTAAAATCCACAATATCAACATCTGTGTATTGTAACCCCTCGTACCTAAGGTACTGGTACCTCTGATCACGTGGTGGAAGAGCCATATCTGTAAAATCAACGAGAATAGCACAAAGATTATAGAATTTTAAACATTTTGTTCTGAGGGTGGATACGGTGTATTCATAAACGTATACGCCGTATAGGGATCAATATGGTCAATACGCCGTATAGATGTTAGTCAATACGGCGTATGTACTCTAGGCTGAACCTGGAGGGTATCTGGTGACCATACGCTTGAAGGAGATGCTTAATGGTGAGTGGCATAGAGGCAGACGCATCACTGTCTGTAAAAACAAACGAAAATAGCCAAGATTATAGAATCTTAAACATTTTGTTCTGAGGGTGGATACGGTGTATTCATAAACGTATACGCCGTATAGGGATCAATATGGTCAATACGCCGTATAGATGTTAGTCAATACGGCGTATAGGTTTGAAAACTCAGGATCCTACTCAAGTCAATACGCCGTATTCATTTTACTGAATACGTCGTATTGGGGTTTTAATTTTAGGTAAAATTTGGCCAATACGTCGTATCCATGTGAGTGGATACGCCATATTGCTCTGCAATATGAAAACGAAAAGGGGGTTCCCCTTTTACCCATTTTGACCCATTTGTATTTCACAAAACTGCAAAGTCTCATTTAGGGGGGGGGGGGGTAAAGGGGCCTAAATCCAATGGCATAAACATCAAAACCAAATCATATCCAAACCCTAATCCTAATTCAAAATCGCAAATCAAAGATTAAAAAAAAGAGGATTATCGTATGATTGAGATAGATAAGAGAGTGATTACGAATCTTAAACAAGAATGATCTCTAAGGATTTTTTCATGGTTAAAATTTGTGTGAAAAGTGAAAAGTGTGAAGGTGAAGCTCAATCCGGCGTATCAATTGGGCTTTTATACCTAAACTCGATACACCGTATTGGTGTTTGATTAATACGCCGTATTGGCGAGTATTGTTGACTTAGTTAACTTCAGTTAAGAGCAGTGGATACGCTGTATAGGTTTTAACCTAATACGCCGTATCCGTCCTTGGAGACCAATTTTCCTAAAATAAAGCAAAGAAAACGTACATTGGCCTCCACAACATTCTTGTATAAACACCATCCTTATAATACCGTTTAGGGTCGAACGGAATGCCAAATGGCACATACAAATTCATAATGAAATAGAATAGCATTCCGTAATAATTCCAAATCACGATATTTACTTTCAAGTTCATGACAAAACTTCTCGTTCTGAAAGTTTTATTGATTTTATTGTGACTTGTTTGAAAAAGCATTTTTGACCCTTGTGAAATTTCATTACCCCCTGAAGACTGTATTATATCGATCTCATTATCATCATTGTCTTTTTCCGACTTTAAATCATCGGGGTGAATAATATTGAAGGGGAATAGATCATTAAAGTACAAAACATTTTGTTCCTCTTTATCATATCCAGACAATGATGTTTTATTATTTAAATCAAATTCATCGATATGTTGGGGGTTAAAAATCGGTTCAGTTAATAGATCTGATTTAGACGTTTGAGCATCATTGTAAACAATGACTGTAAATTCATTCTCAAAATCTTTAAAGAAGTCTAAATCATCAAAACAACTGACTGTAGGCTCAGGTGATAGAAGTGAAGGCAAATTGACTTTTTCATTATCGTTTTCCGAATCCATTTTCAAATCATTGGTATAAATAATTTTATAAGAAAACGAGTTTTTGTCAAAAATTACCGTGTAATCTTCATCGTCGGAATCGTCAAACGAAACTCTAAAGTCAATTTCATCGTTAAGAGAACTTACCTTGGGTTCACAAGAAAGTGTTTTTTCAGATGACACCTCGTTATTAAAGGCAATAGCTGGGAATTCGGTTTCCACGGATCTGAGGTCGTGAACGTCTTCATCATACCCGATTTTACCATACTTAGCAGTTTCCCAGTTAAACACTTTCCTACATTTTCGAGCTTTTTCTTCCTCGAGCCTGATGTATTCCTCCATAGTAATGTTTGGATCGTCCATCCTGTAACAATCTTTCTAGAAAAATTGTTAAATAACCAATACGTCGTATTCAGTGAACTGAATACACCATATTACACAAACAGAGTAAGCAAACAAACAGGAATATAAACTACTATAAACTACACTAATCCTAAGGGTTAGATCTAATGTTAAAAACCAAAATATAAAATAAAAATCAAGATTAATTTTCACTCCCCGGCAGCGGCACCAAAAACTTGATGTGTCGTTGCGTGGTGTATATTTTTATGATTCAAGTTTTAAATTTATATTTTGCCGACTTAACCAAAAACAACACTTTAACGGGCAGTGTACCCGGTCGGTGGTAGATTCGTGGTAAGTAGGGTGTCGAACACTTGAAGCGAGGTTAAATCTCTCAATTTATTTATATTTTGGTTATCTAATCTAAGTTAATTCTAATCTAAGTCAAACCTATGCTAATCCTATGTTAGTTCTAATCCTAATTCTAACAGGTAAAAGGGGGGTTTCAGCCTGAGAGACTGGCACGGGTTTGGTTGGTGACTACAATCAATTCAAGACACTTTAACCCACGCAAGCAAATTAACAGAAGATAAAAGAGCGGTCAAGCCTTATGATAGAAAACTGTATTAGCCATCATTAATCCGATTAGAAGTTGGTTTGTTTATTCAGTGCAATGATTACTTATCTCGAAGAGGCATATCATTCTTAGACTTAGGCGGGACTTCATCCTAAGACCTAGACACATTAATTCTGTCACAATTAAAGCATCCACATAAAGCATCCTTATTACTAAAAGATCCTTATTACATATTTTAATCTATATTATGGATTAAAGCAATGGTGATCTTGTTAACCCTCAGATCTTAGAGACTTTACCCACTAATGCTTAATGCGCAATTTATACTATAGTAGTTCAATTGTCACAAATATCAATGGAATCTTTGTTTAGATAATTTATTTGTTGAATTATCTAGGATTTCATCCTACTATCAACTTGTTCTATAAACAAAAGGCAGGAGTTTCGTTAAATTTTAAAGCCAGAAGTAGAGAGTATACCTTTGAACGATTTTTAGAAGGGAACTTACTCTGTCGATCTTTGAACTTCTAGATGTTTTAAATCCACTATAAGGAGAGCTATCCATGACATCTAGATTAATGGTCCGTATCAATGGATCCAAGTGAATGATTAGGTCGCAACAAAAACAAGTAATACAAGACAGATATTGATACACATATACATGAATTTCAACATAAATTATAGAATATTGGAGATATAAAAAAACCAAACCTTCGGATCTTCATAGTAATGGCTAATACCTGAAGGTATTAGCCTTCAAACATCATAATTAATACAAGAGTAATTGTTTTAGCCAAGGTAAACTAACCGAGTTATCAGTATGATACCAAAATTGAAAACGTATAACAAAAGTATAAGAAAAATTACACGTTGTCTTATATGGATTGGAATGCGTTGCTTGACCTCTTCTGCTCTTTTTCTCCTCTGAAAATCGACTTTTGTGGTTTAGTATTTAGAATTTTTGTTTATAGCTCATTAAAACTCGTTTTTGAGTTTTCTATTTATACTGTCTGGAAGTCAGTTCGATACGACGTATCCAAGGTATTCGATACGGCGTATCCAAGGTATTCGATATGGCGTATCCAAGGTATTGGATACGGCGTATTGGAGTTTTTTGGAGTAGGGACCACGTTTGATATCTTCCAGAATATTCACATGCCATATATCCAATACGGCGTATTGGTCTTTTCTGGATACGGCGTATTGGGCTTGTTTCCTTTGTGGTATTTGGTGAGTGTAGGCACGGATACGCCATATCTTCCTTGATGGATACGGCGTATTGATTGTTAGAATAGTAATCTTTAAAATATCTTCGTTTAAGCTTCAGAATGCGCGCCTTTTGCTAATATTCACCATGTACTCCGTAATTAATGCAATTCTCAAATATAAAAGATTAAGTAACAATTCTTTGCAATAATTATACAAAATGGGTTAATTACATGGTATAAATGATGCTATAAAATAGACGTTATTTGATGTCATCAGATATCCCCCCACTTGAATCCTACTTGTCCTCAAGTAGCCTTTAGAAGTTTATAAAAATGTATCCCTAACTTTGTCGATTTGAAAATGACCCGTTTGAAGATGTTTCTGATGACTCCGAGTCTGATTATGACCCTTTCTCTGTAGAATCAAATATATCAACTAAATGTAGCATTGCATTTAAGCTATTTAAGCATCTAAGGATAGAAGGAAAGCATACCGAATAATGACTTGATTGTTGGTCTCTTTGGTTTTGTTGTTTTCTTTTTAAGTTTAGCTGCAACAATAAGTATGATACTAGACGGGTCATTTTAAGAGATGTGAAATGCCTATAAACATGAGTAATGAGTAATGTGGTCATCTTTAATCTATATAGAACATGAGTTAGGGGAGATAACACAGTTTTCTAAACACTATTTATTCTAAAAAATTCACAAAAGTAGACCTGCTATATCATATATGTCGGAAGTCAAAACCCATCAAATGGACAGACCCTAAAAGATATTCTTATAGCAATAAATGCGCATGTGTGGGTATTTATGAGAGAGACAGACAGAGTAAAAAGAAACATACCCATTTCACAGACTTGATAATCATTAACGATCTCAAAGTTCTTGTATGTGGAACCAACAAAGTTCATATCCTTAAAGCATCTGCAGATGAATCAGTCAACCGACAAAGTGAGGAGAAAAACATGAGACTTAGTAACTAGTCAACTGCGTATATGTAACAAAGGCATCTTAAACTATTTTGTCTCAAAATGTTCAAGCGGATCAATAAAAGACCTGACTACCAAAAGTCAAATGGGTTGACCGAGTCAAACAAGTTGAAAGTCGGCCAAAGTCAATATGTAACAAAGGCATTTGAAATTATTTAGTTCATACATTGAAAGTATTGTCGTGCCAGTATTTTTTGTAATTACAGTTGCAATATCACTTATTTACAAAAAAAAACTAAAACGGACAAAAAAGTATTTATGAACAAGTCCAACCTGACGCGACCTGTATTGACCACACAAAATGACCCATTTCAACCTAAAGCCAATTTGACCTGTTACCCAACCCATTCGACCTGCCATGCTGCCAATTCTATAATGCGGTATTAGAAAGGAACACACAAGATTATAGATGTTACCCTTCTCCACGGTCTACCTCTTCAAACTTTTCAAAGTTTTGAGTATCCAACTCATCATTAACTTCCGAAAGGAATGCGGCTTCCATTTGATAGAATTTATCCCAATCAATCCCTCTAAACCAAGAATGAGCCTAATACAACAACAAATCAAGGTGAGTCACTTTGTTTTAAGTTTGGCACTTGAACAACCAAATAAGCTAGAATAGGACACACCATACAACACCTTTATTTCATCTGCGCCTTTTGAACCCAACCTTTGGTTGACATTACAAAGCAATTTGCTGATTAGATCTTTTGCCTTTAATAAAAGCCTTGCTTCTTCAGGAAACTTCAAATGCATTTTCCAGTTTACAATCTACACGCGGTTAAGATTATTAGCACCCATAATATAAAAGACGGATAGAAATGGACTACAGTTGTTAGTGTAGTTTCAACAGGCAATGGAACCAAATATTGGTACATAGACGGCTACCTTCCTACATGTTGACATTGGATCATCAAAGTAGAAAGGTGGATATCCGACAAGCATTTCAAACATAATAGCACCAAGAGACCACCTGAAGAAAAACAAGAGTCGCATGATAATTTAGTGGATGCAAGGAACATCATGCTCAATTCACAAGAAAGACAAAGGCACAATTCTTAGTTGATAAAAAAACCGAATTAGCTTTCACGTGAAGGATGAAATAGAAGTTTTTATAAAGGACGTCATGAACCTGTAAAAAAACAGTGATAGGCTACTTGCCAATCACATTCCAGTGCATAACCCTTTTTCAGTAGAACCTCCGGAGCTATATAATCAGGAGTTCCAACAGTAGAATAAGCATGCGCTTAAGTATGTTAATGTATAACAAACGATGATAACTGCATAAATCAATTATATAAGATTAAGATTCTTACAAGTGTCTGTCTATTTTTCTGCCAATGCTGTAATTGTTCTTGTTGTGTGCGTCTTAGAGCTGAAGAACGATCGTCACCTGTTGAACTTCCACTGGCATTATCACCACTCGAAAAATCTATGTCTTCTATGTATCAACTGGAATAGAAAATCCAAAGCTAGAAAATGCATCAGATGGAGAGTATTGTATTAATCCCAATAAGGTTACAATCTCCTTTCTAGCATTTGCATAGTTCCTACCTGTTAAAAGTGTAGACTTTGTTAGATCCAAACACATTCAAAACAACTAACAGATAATTACATATTCAAACACACTTGAAAACACCAAATCCAAACAGTTTAAACCACCAAATTCAAACATGTCTCAGATCTCATATACACACCATAAACAACATATCATAGAATTAAGAAACAACAGATCGACTAAACCTCTAAAAGAATCACAAGATCCCCTTTCCAGCTAAA
>BQNB010124830.1:0-19057 GCA_026074375.1 Tanacetum coccineum
AAAGCCAAATCGAAGCCGGAAAGTCAATCAAGTCAAAAAGTCAACAGAAAAGTCAACTGGTCAAAGTCAAAGTCAACCCCGACAAATCCAAAAGTCAACAAGTCCAAAAATATAAGTTTGGGGTTGAAATTGCCAAACCCTTAAACTTATATTTATAAAAGAAAAGAGAAAAGAGAAGACAAGGGCTGTTTTTGCAAAATGCACAAAGTAACAAGTGAGGGGGCAGTTCTGCCAAGTCCCCAAACCTGTATCCACCAAGGACGTGGGGTGCAAAGAGTTATATAACTCTTGGGGACTTGTTTTGCCAAGTCCCCAAAAGTTATATAACCACAAGGACGAAATGTGCAATAAAACAAGTATCCTAAAGGGACCAACTTTGCCATTTTCCCAAACTTATACCCTGTCACTTTCTTTTTCATACAACTTCTTTTCCCGCCCAAATTTCCCCCCAACACAATCACGGGTTCTCCACCCTCCTTTTACCCTGTAAACCCAATTCCCCCATGGATATTCATTTTCCCCCTCCTCCACCACCTTTCCCAGTTACAAATGTGCCATGTTGGCAATCTCACAACCCCCTAAGCTCATTTCGACGTCCAAGATGACTTGAACAAGTATCAAGAATGATCAATGGCCAAGATGGAGGCTGTGAACCACTCTCACAACAAACACACCCCTTTTATGTGTGTTAAAAGAAACACAAGTGAAGAAGAGAGAAGAAAAGGAAGCCCTAGCCGTTTTTCTATAAATAGCTTTGTTGAGCCATTGTGGCAAGTAGTTAGTTCTTAAGTAGTTTTTCTTATTGTACTTTTAAATTAATTCTCAGTGTTTTTTTTTAGTTAAAAGCTTTTCATGTATTCGTACTTTGATTTTAATGAAATTTAGCTAAATTTGCTCTACTTTTGTTCTTAAGTGTTTAAGGCTTTTAAAATCTTTTAAACCTCCACTTAAGCTACCTTATAAGCTGTCTTGTAAGACATTTCCACCAAATCTTCAAGGAAGACTTACAAGAAAAGGGTGAGATACTGTTGCATTGAAGTTTGGATGAATAAGCTATAATGGAAGGCTTATTGGGTTTTTCAGCTTAGTTTTGGCTTATTTATAAGCCAAGGGTAGGGTTTAGGGCTTATTTAGGTCTCAAGGGATCCTTTTTGTGGAAAGGATCAAAGGTACTTAATTTTCAAACTTTGCTTATTTACTGTAGCAATAAGCTAATTTAGCTTATTTCCTTAGCTTAATGTGCTTATTAGTTATAAATTATGTCTAAAAATGTTTAGAATGTTTTTCATTTCATATATATGCTAGTTTAGTTAAAACTGTCAAAGTTAGTTTAATAAGCTAGGTGAGTAAGTGGCTTATTTCCCTTAATAAGCTACAAGTTTGAGTTCTAAAGTAGCTTAAATAGGTAAAAACTAGTGTGAGTGGATAAAAGTTTTTAGCTGGTTTAGTTTTTAAAACAGTTTTTAAGCTCATTTTAGTTGGGACAGAATTGATAAGGAGTGTTTGGGATAACCATTAAAACGGGTCAAAAAGGGTTTGCATGGGTTGAGGTATTTTGGTTAACTTTGGCTTAAGTTTTTAAGCATTTTCAAGCTGTTTTTAAAAAGGTTTTTAGTTTTAAAATGGTTTTCCAAAGTTTTTAAAACTGTTTTCATAACTGTGAGGTTTTTAAGATACCACAAGTGCTTATTTGGTTAAGCACTTGTAGGTTTGAGTTTAAGTGCAAAAAAGGGGTCTGCTTTTGTGTGTTAAACAGCCTATTAAAACCTTGGTGTCTTTTGACTTTGTAAGTCAAAAAGCACCAAGTGTTTGTTGTTGGCAGTCTTAAAAAAATCCACAAGCCTTTTTCACCATCAAAAATAAGTAAGTAAAAATGATTTTTAAAAGTTGAAAATTGGTGCACAAGCCCCTTTCATAGAACACTCAATCTGTTTGAGCTTATTTGTGTGTTTAGAGCTTATTTGACAGCTTAAAATAAGCTGTCAAATAAGCCCTTGAGATTTGCCTTAAAGCTCCCCTGGTGCAAAGGGGAGACTTTAGGCTTATTTTTCTCAGCCATTAAGAGCACTTAAGCCCAAGTTATTGGCTTATTTCAAGAGCCAATAAGCTCTCAAATAAGCCTCTTGACTTTCAGACCTTAGTGAGCTTGTTTGTTAGCTTATTTTTGAGCTCAAATGAGCCCCTTGACTGTTTTTAGCCTAAGTTAAGTGTAGGGATTGCTTATTTCATCATTTAGCTTATTCAGCTTTTCTAATAAGCTCATTATGGCCCATCATAGCTTTTTAGAAAAGCTGAATAAGCTAAATGATGAAATAAGCAATCCCTACACTTAACTTAGGCTAAAAACAGTCAAGGGGCTCATTTGAGCTTAAAAATAAGCTGTCAAATAAGCTCAAATTGAAAAGAAAAATGAAAACAGATTGAGTATTCTAGCTTATGGACTTGTGCACAAACTTTTGGCTTTTGAAAATCATAAGAACTTGCTGAATTTTGTAGGTGAAAAAGGGCTGGTGAATTTTAAAAACTGCTACTCAAAGACTTGGTGATTTTTTACTTACAAAGTCAAAAGACCAAAGGTGTTTGACAGCATGTTTAAGACACACTAAACTCACACTTTTTGACACTTAAACTCAAACTCACAAGTGCTTAACCAAATAAGCACTTGTGGTATTTTAAAAATCTCACAGTTTCAAAAGTTGTTTGTAAAAACTTTGAAAAACAATTTTCAACCTTAAAAACTTTTCCAAACAGCTTAAAACCAACTAAAAACTTAAGCTTAACCTAACTAAAGTACCTCAACCCAAACCAAGACTATTTTGACCCGTTTTACAAGTTATCTCAAACACCCCTTTATATTTCTTAAAATGGATTTTAATACTTTAAAAAACTGTTTTGGCTCACAATTCTTAAAGGGAATAGACCCATCATTTTCTAAGGACAAAGCAAATGGCAAATGAAAAGAAAAGTTTCTAAGTCTTAATCCCCCCTACACTTAAGTTTGAACAAACTTATCCCCAATGTTCCTCTAAAAGTACCCATTTAAACGAAAAAGAAAATTTAAAGGGAAAAGAAAAACCAAGGAAAAGAAACTAGTACCTCCTCAGGTTTACTCAAATCATGGCGAAGAAACATGCGATCACAGGTTCTAACACCTATCGAGAATCATCCAATTGAAACTTCCTAAGAACTATCCAACTCTCGTCATACAAATATAACCTTAATCAAAGACAAAACAACTATACAAAGCATAAAAAATGTGGCGATATAACCAACATATCAATATGAATTTAGGGTTTTTCGACGACTCGAAAGATCGGATGAAATAATTGTTAACCCATTTAGGTTTAGTGCAGGTGTATAACAGAATATATACAATATATTAATTGTTATGCAAGATTTTATTTATCAAAAATTAACTTAAAAACATTAAAGTTTTCTGACCTGGTGGGTGTTTGATGCCGTCAGGATGGTGGTGACCCCTTCACAGGTGTCGTAGTGACGGCGTCGCGTGTGAATCGTAACGTCGTCTCCACAGTCTGTGAAAACGAAATTTTTGTTTTTGATGAAAAATTTCCTGCACTTGATTCCATAAGTTAGTTCCTGTATAAATGACTGCATAAAACCTGAGATTTAACAATTCAATCATATGACTCAAAACTGACGCGAATTAATCTAAACAATTCATTTAATCATGTCTGAATTTGGCTCAAAAGCCGGATAAATTCCCCTACACTTATTGTTTGCAAAATACCTTTGATTGAAATTAAGACGAGGTTAAAGACAATACAAAGCATGATTACAAGATAGTTCAAACATAATAAAACAAACTATGAAGAATTAAAATACACATGACACTCCTAATTGCGGGAAAAGTAAATTGGGTTGCCTCCCAAGAAGCGCTTTTCTTTATTAACGAGTCTTGTAGCTAGACTCAAAGTCACGCGTCCTTACGTGACTTCTCCTTCATCATCCATTCCGATAGGTATTCGGGTCCAAGCTTAATAGTGTCTCTATAAAACTCATCTTCTAAGTCGGATATCCTCCTACATCCTCTATCATAGTCATTCTTACTGAGTATTACCCTAGATGATAATAGGTCATGATCCTCGCTGGACAATTCGCTCCTTTCCGGGTCCTTATATGGTGTTTTAAAGGTAATCTCTTTAATCCCATCCGTGAAAGTCATTAATCCGTATCTCCTATTTATAGCTAGGTAGGCGGTCTCAACGAAGGGTAGTCCAAATACTACGTTTGACAGGCTCAGATCAATATTGGTCTCAATACTTTTCTAGATGGTGAAATCCATGACGTAACTCATGTTTCCTACAAATATGTGCAAATCCCTTCCTAGTCCTATGAAATTTATTCCTACATACTCATACCTATCCTTTCTAATAGAGTTATAATAATCCAAGGACATAATGTTCATGGGTAGGTCGATATTAATGTATGCGTTAGCCATAAATTTGTGTCCAATCATGCAGGGGATCTTAAGGTTTATTTGGTCACCCTTTTTTATCCTAAAGTCATAATTAAGCGAGCATTTAGGCATCTCCTTAATCAGCGATTCATAAAATGATTCCTCACTTATGTCAACTAAATCTAGAGGTTCTTCAACATCAAGCCATTCTATTTCATCGTCATTCTCGTTAGGCCCTAGATTAGTTGTTCCTTTTAGCTATAGTTGCGATGCATCCCCTTTTTTATCATCTCCTCTATTTTCCATGCTCTTTTTCTTCCGATTCGTCATTTCCGATTTCGTTAGGTTGCTTGGGGTGGATTGTGATGGCGTTGATTGAACTATGGATTTGTGTTGAGCATTGCGTGTCCATTGTTGGGTAAGAACGAGCAGACGAAACTGGGTGAGTCCCCAGCTTTGGGTTCTTAACCATATCACTAGGTAATGTGCCCGTTATTTGATCGGTGATGGCTTTCAGCACAATGTCTATCTTGTTGGTCATCTCACCTTGTTGTCGTTTGAAATCGACTTTAAACTTAGACAGTCTAGGGTCTTGAGATGCCATGAATTCAGAAACCAGTCCTTCTATATTTGATTGATTATTAAAATTTTAAGGACGGTTGTTAAAGGAACGGTTCGGGATCGAACTGTTAGATTAGAACCAGTTAGGTGGGTTTGAGAAATTGTTTTGGGAATTTTGGGGTTGTCTCCACCTAAGGTTTGGGTGACTTTTCCATGACGGATTATAGGTGTCACCAAGGTTGTTTTGCCCGGGATTGAAAGTATACCACTTACCTCCCGCTTCATCAGTACGTAAAGATGCGTATTCAATGAAGGCTTGTTCGGGGTCTTCCATGCAATACTGAGTGTCGTGGGGACCACTACATATTTCACATGGGGTATTGACTTTATTTACTTGAGTAGGTTGTGTCGGAGCAAGATGAGCTTCCATCAAGTATTGGACTTGATTTTCGAGCTCGATTAGACAGCGGTCGGATGTACTCAGGACATATTGAGGCAACGCGATTGCCTTGACTGGCTTAGCAAAATCCCTTGGGTCATTCCAACTTTCGTTGTCATAGAGGGCGAGGTCCTTTAATAATGCACATGATTCTTCGGTGTTGAGGTCACGAAGCTTACCACCAGCCGATTGGTCAATGGTTCGTCTTGTGATGGGATTGACATGGTCATAAAAAATTTAGACTTGGAACCAAAGGTTGATGCCATGATGAGGGACTTTTTGGATAGAGATTCTCCATGATGTTGTTGGAACATCAGGATATCATTGCGGAGTTTTGCGGTCCTTCTCGGTGGAAAGAATTGAGCAAGGAATCGGGTAGTAAGATCCTCCTATGCGGAGATGGATCCTGCGGGAAGACGTTTAAGCTAATTGCTAGCTTGCTCGGGTAGGGAGAATTGAAATAAACGCAGGCGCGTTCTTTCCCTATTTTCACCGTCAAGGTCAAGTGAGTCCACAAGTTTAAGGAAATCCTGGAGGTGTTGTCTTGGATCCTCGGACCGAAGTCCATGGAATGAGCATCCATTTTGCACCAACCGGATGGTGTAGATCGAAGAGGTACCACGTTGTTCCCTACGGGGAGCTCGATGGTATTCTTGTAGCCCTCGTGGCTTGGTTTGGAGTAATCTCCTAGAGTACGGATAGGATTCTCGTCTCCCATGGTGGTTGACGAGAATGGGTTACGAAACAAATAGCACAAACAAAAAAGATAGATTACAAGAAAGCTAATATGCGGAATTAAATTCTCACTTGAAAGGATTCAAGCGAGTAGAACTAAGCTAAACTATGATCACAACCTAACTATTCCCCAGGCGGCGGCGCCAAAAACTTGATGTGCGGTCGTCGTAGGACTTCTACAAGAAGTTTTACAACTCCCCAGGCAGAGCACCTGATCATTGTAGTAGTTGTATAGGCAAGACTCGGGGGTTGTTATCGTTCACTCGGGGAAAAGGTTGGAAAGGCTTGATCATGGTCTACCAGAGTTCTAAGGGTTGAGAGAAGATTATTTTTGTATTTTTATATTTTATGGAAAGAAAGTAAATCATATAATTAGAGAGGTGGTTTGGTTTAGCTATTAACTAAATATAAAGCTACGCTAATTGGTGATAGAAAAAACCAATAAGATTAAAGACGTGATGTTTATATTAATCATGAATCTAACTCTCTCAATTAGCATCTCCTTGTGTTGATTGCCTTCGTCACCCTTTTGGTGTGGGGGTGGTGTGTGATGATCTGTGAACTATTATCCTAAATCATAGAACGACTTACACGAACGCTTCCGTCTACTTAGTAATCTGCAAGTTGCAATACGCACAATGCAAGGTACATTTAATGAAAGACTATTACACGTCCCCGCAAGTACAATCACACGTGCATGTGTATAGCAAAATTAAAAGTGGATCAAATCCATTCATTCACGTGAAAAGTGCAAGAAGTACCTGAAGACATGCGAATAATTATTTAGTTTGCGTAGTTCCACTTGTTCTAAAACCCTTCGATCTGGTATCACCTTTCTAACCACAATCACGTTTCCCTAGACATATCAACTGCGATACAGACAAAAGCTGGTTTTTTCTAAGAGTCTAATCAGACGTGCACATCCACACAATCTATGAGAGTTATTCAAATGACAATGCACCATAAAGAACAAAGCATAAGATAGCACTGAGAGAAAAATCACTCTACAACCCACTAACGACGAATATAAGCACTCGACTAAAACATAAAACCATTCACAATTACATATCTCGATATAAAAACCACAACTGATCTTTTCTAATAGAAAAGCCCGCGTACAACCCAAAACATTAACAGAATGTAACTGCTAAAACGCACATATGGTCTTCGACATGAATATCTTCAATAACCCTCAAGAAAAAAATAATTTCGATGTATATCATATACTATAAGTGGAAACATATAACCGCGAGACTAGAGCGTCGATGCGTATAAATAATAGCATAGAAACGCTCAATCTCATGAAGAGAAATAATCAAATCTAACGATAATATGGCTTGGTTCTTCAACTCAGAGCACTTGACGACAGGATTCCAGACCCAAGTTAGAATCATTTAAGCAGTGAAGATCAGCATACTCATGATCCTATTTCCTGTGGTGCGACCGCGCGTCGCGTCTGATACTGTGAACGCCGTCTCCACCACTGTAGGAGAAAATTTCTTAATGCAATGGTTGGTTGTCGTTAGTGGAGTCCGTAGATCTTGTCCTTTATTCCTCTACCCCAATATTTCAAATAGAGCCCAAGATCACTGATAATTCATCCCCAAATGCCTTCCAAAATGAACAGATACAATGAAAAAGACGATTAAAATTATCCAATTTTTTGGCATAAATGGCACGATTTTAGGGGGTTAAGACTAACCCCGAAAAAGAGATATAAATAATGACATCCTTCCTAAAACATAAACTTATTTAGACCGAACTTTATCCAAGTAACACCAATAAGTTTAATTATATTCTCGATAATAACTACAATAAGTTCTTAACAGATTTCTATTAGAGTAACCAAAAATAAGACAGTCCACGATAAGCTAAGAGAAAAACCAAAAATTCGAATAAGACAAAACAAGTGTTTTCTTTGATTTCCTGTTTTGAACCGAGACACAAATAAGCCTAAATACGCACGAAGAAGCATATTAAAAAGCCGGAAATAAACTAAAAAGAGATTTTTGACATCAAACCTTATTTTTCACACACCATCACCAAAATATTAAACGTACGTCACTTTCCCTATGTTTTTTTTTTCTTATAGCTATATTTCGAACTCCAAAACGCACTTTTATATGAATTTTGGTAGTATTTTATGGTTTAGATTTTGTTTGGAAAAACGATTGAACCAACTAGTATTTAAATAAAAGATAGTAAAAATATTATAAGCATTCAAAGGTACACGAATTTTAAGAAAGTTAGATTTACAAAGAAGAGTTTTAGAAGAGATATAGCTTGAACAAACAACACCAATATTTTGTTTTTTATATATTTACCCACGATCAACTAACAAGAAACTAATCCCGGTACATGTTTTTAGCTTCCCCGTGTACTTGATCAATTTGGAAAATAATAATTTTTTGTGTGGGACAAAATTTGTGGTGATCCATTCCCAGACTAAGAGAGAAAAGGGCGAGAAGAAAAGATCTTTTTGATCTATAGTGTATTTTGCGTGTGTGTGTTGTTTGAAATAAAAAGGAAGATAAGCTGTTGGTTACATGCATGAGAACAACCTAGCTAAAAAAGTGAGCCGTGTGTTGTTCTCTACGTATGACAAATCGGTTAAGGGATACATACATGATGGGATTTCCTCATTACTGAAAACAAAGTCATATGTTGACGTTAAGCCTATAACGTGTTAAAAGATATGAAAAATAACCGGGACCCATACTATCTGAAAGTTTTCTCGAAATTCAAGCTATATACTGGCTAAAAAATGTTTGACAGCAATACCATGTAAAATCATTTACACATCAGCAAAAATGTCGCCTATTAACTATCAAGTTATCAGGTTAATCTTTTCAGTAATTTAAAGATGATTGAAACTTACACAGGATCTTCAAGTATAGTTTACCAGTACACCCGCCAGTTAGAATTTAGAACAACTTAACACCGTAAAATTCGAGCGGGGGGGGGGGGGGGGTGGGGGGGATGTGTTGGTTGGGGAGGAGTGATAAAGCGAGGTGGTGTGGTGCAGGGAGGGGGGGATTTATGAAATAATTTAATAAAATAAGTCTTATTAAATAATGTTCCAAGCGTATTTATGTGACATAAATTATTGCTTATTGTTGTCTGGTAAAAGACTTGCGTGTCGTTTTCCGTGTGCGCAATGGAAAATTCCTAGTAAGTGATTAAACTGTGATCGGTAGGACTTTAGAAAATACAGATTTGAATCAGCAGTGAATTCAATATTATAGAAATATGAGATATTCGACAGTCGGAAATCAACACCATAAACTGTTTCGCGCAATACAAGTCAATCCAAAAAGTTCAACTAGAGTTATACTATAAGTAAAATCGTCTGATTAAATAAGTAGTTCTATTTTAGATATATAGGTCATAGTATTTTGGGATAGCTAAGACCTAGGAAAAATCACTCATTTTAACACAGTCTAACCCTCTTAAAAAGAATTTTGCCCCTGCCCTAAATTCCAACTATCTTCAGGTCATCTAGGATTAATACAGTAATATGATAAGGAAACCAAAGGTAAAGGTGTTTCACAAGTACACTTTTATTCCCATCGTTTCATCAAAATATTACAGTTTTCTCGAAATGAAGTATTCACCTTGGTAATCTCTATCTAACATGATTAAGTCTAATGACTAGATTGTGATATATCTTGGAGTTGGTGCCATATGAATGTTTCCAAGACTGATAGAACGTTGTACGAATATCTAATGTATACTTTAACCCTGTACCAGTGAATACAGCAATCCACAGCCAATAAACCGCGCCGCGAGCACTCCGTACCCATATGTATCGACTAGTGTCATGGAGGTGCCAAATGTTCCATCGAGAGACGTTGTCGATTATCTAATGTTTTTAACTCGTCGGCTTTCCTGGTAGTCAGAAATACGGGATTTTGTTCTGGTGTTCGATAGTGATCTAGTTCGTGTCGTATTCGTACGATGTTTTGAGTAGTTTAGTAGTGACGTCTGTAGTGTCTTGCTCTTGTTTCCAAGTACATTCGGTTCCTCGCTTTGAGTTCCTTCTAAGTTTGAAATGAAAATCTTATCTCATTTCAGTTGCTTAACTTTCCTAACGAGAGTTTCGTTTGGTTCCTCCATAACATGAAATCGATCATCAAACCGACTTCTATGGGGCGATAACTAATTAATCATCGGCTATGTTTAACTCAGGGTTCATCATATGCCAACCATAAAATCCAGAGGGTGTTCGTAGGCCAAGGTGAACAATTTCGCTAACGAAACTGCTAGTTCAGTGTAACGACCTAGTCTACTGTATTAGAATCAACAATTTTTTATATCTTTTCTCATTGTAAAAGACTAACGTTTGTACTTAGAATTCCTTAAAGGTCAATTTCATCACGAAAGAATTAGAAGTCAATCAGGACTTTGTGTTGTGGTCATAGCTTACGTGGCATGGTCAAATACTACTAGAAGTTGAAATCATGGCATTTCTATCCAAGCTTATCCCACTAAGTGAAAAGGAGTGTCAGTCTAAGGTTACTATCAGGTGGCTATATTGGTGAGGGTAAGCTCGCCCGTCTTTGAGAAAAATTATCATAAACCTTAAGCTAAGTAACAACTTTGAACCTAACTTAACTTCACAACTCAATCAAATAAGAACTTTTATGAAATTAAGCTAAGCATCAAGTTGTTATTACAAAATTAATGCTTTTGAAAAGTCTGCTCAATTTTGGGTTCGCTCAAAACAAACCAATAGGTATCTATGTCTTAGATTGATGAGATTAGCAAAGAAGGTTATTTCAAGGCAATTGAGGAAAATGCGAAGGAATATCAAATTCATGGTATGGAGTTGGTAGTTGTAGCCTTGAATTAGAATTGTATGAGATGATATTATATATGTAACAATAAGTCGTTTATCTGTAACGACAACAAATGAGTCTTAGATGTACATGCACTGTAAGAAGGTAATCATATTAATGATATCCATGTAGCGTGAGCGATTTTAAGTAGACGGTTAGCGACGGATGTGCGTCCTTATTGACTAGAGGATTAAACATAGTTAGCTGACGTCGTAGTAGCGAAAAAGACTGGGTAGGACCAGTTATAGTTTTGAATTAACTGAGGAAGCACAGATGTATAGTTGCTAGTCAACACTGATTAAAGATAGGGTCAAATAATTTGAATCCATATAAATTTTTTAAATTATATATATATAACGCCGACAAAAATCCTAATAAACATGAACGACTTTAAATATAGAGCAGATGTACCCGACACCCAACAACCCCCACATCACATAATTGTGAAGCGTGCCGCGATACCAAACACACAAGCCCCAATAACACCAGAATTAAACAGTGACGAACACTAATCCAAATTATCCCTACACAATAATAACAAGGGGGTTGGGATATCCGGGGGTCACAGTGTAGTTTATGTTAAATGTTGCGGGGATGGAGAGGGGCGGGGGGGGGTGGGGGGGGGGTAAACTATGCTATATACGTTGTTCTAATGATATAGGCAATACACGACCCTTACATCCACTACTCTCATCACAAAGCCCCAACCACCCCCACAACAACCCTGAGAGAACTGCACAACATAAAATAAAATCCGTAACCATGCGTCATATACTAACGACGCGGATGGTGCGACTCAAATATAAACACTGAACCCACTACCACCCAACCCAATAGAAAACCCTGAACAACCAAATAACAAAGAAGAAATCAAAACTCTACACAGTCCGCCACCCATCAGAACACTACGGCAATAGTGCACGCACACCCATCCAACAAGGCGGGGGAGGGGGGAGGGGGGTGGGGAAAAAGACAAATAGATAAAACAAACCCACATCCGAGTCTACACCACACCACTCTCGGGGGATAGTGGGGGGGAGGGGGTGGAGGTGGGAGGATTTTAAGGGGAGCACCGTTGGGGGGGGGGGGGGTGGGGTTGCCGTCAGGTGGAGTGGTGGACAGTGGGGGGGTGTGGGTGTGGGGTTGTTTTTGGGGTATGAGGTTGTACTAGGGGTGGGGTGGGGGGTGGATGGGTGGGTTTGTTTGGGTAGGGATCAGGAAGAGGTGTCTGTGGGGTTGGGGCGGAGGGGGGGGGAAGGGGGGGTGGGGGTGAATTTTGAGGCGGGTTTATCTCCCGAAGCTCGCATAACAATCATACTTTTTAAGCACTTAGGCGGAAACAACAACCCACACCCTACGCCATGCATACCACCATGAAACCACCAAAACCCTCCTACCAGCTACACTCCAGCCTATCCATAAAGATATAACATAAATAAATCAAAATCTACGTAAGTCAAGCAGTGTTGAACTTAGATCAAAAACCCTACGCACTCATTGGGAACAATTAACCACTTAAAATGTTTACGGTCGTTTTATAAACTTGAGATTCCGTGCCACTATAATTCGAGTCTATACCAATTTAATTATGTCAACATGATTGCTGAAACATATACTATATCACTACCGTTACGTATACATAAGCTCATAATTACAAGGTAAAGATAGAACGTTATTTTGTGATCCATGTATGGATTTCCCATGTAATATACAAACGACACGATATAGGGAAAGCAATCCCAGTATCTAGATATACTTTTTTTAGGTATCACTAGACCCAGTTGGAAATGATAGGAATTCCCGCACTTCGCAATAATTCAAAACACATATTATGCGGTGGGGGGTGGGGGGGGGGGGGGGTGTGTAGATTAGGTGAATAAAACATAATTAAACAATCAACGATTAATTAATAAATCGATTTTAAAACAAAACCAAGACATTAAACTTTCAATTAAAGCAAATACCCCGATGGGTATTAGCCCATGAACCATTGTAATTATAACAAGTGTGATCAAATAACCAAAGGCAATACTAACGTTTTAGACCGATACACCCAAAATTCAATATGATTACAAGATGTAAGGAAAGTTGCATGGTGTCTTCAAGGGATTCGTTCTCAATGCTTGACCCTGGTGGGCTGTTCTACTCTATGTTCTAAAAATTCGCTTTAATAAGTAAGGTATTAAAAAGAATATGATATTCTGCACACGTGAAAACTCGTTTTTTGAGAATCTTCCTAATTAAACCTGGTCTAAAACAAGCCCACGATATGCCATATCTGGCTAGCCCAATTACGGCGTATTAGGGCTTGGATTTATTCAAGACAGAAATCTTGGATTTGCGCGCTAACTTCACAATCAATCAATGATACATCCCAAATTACAATTTTTTACTGTAAACTTTGAATAGTTTATCTTATATGGATAACAACCAATTGAAAGCCGAGAGCATACGCCGTATTGGGAAATAGGTATATAAACCGCTGCTAATCCTTGAGAAGTTCATTGCTGTACGCCGTATACTCTTTTTGCCGGAAACGGCGTAATTGGTAGAAAATGTCAATCCTCAAAAATGTCTTCATTTTTAGCTCCAACTTATGCTCCTTTACTTATCTTCACAAAACACTCTTCCTAAATTACTCATTAATAAAAACTTTAAAAAAACGCCCACAAACCTACCCCACCCAAGCACACCAACACACCCAGATTTCCCACCCTCTACATGTCACTCCATCACAACACCCGATCCTAACAAATCATGACACTACCCACCACCACTCACCACTGAAATAATCACACCCCCTTTCAACCTCCTCTACTCCCCACTCATATACACCCCACCCTTAGTCCCGTAGAAAACAGGGCGACAGCTTCCTAAGCCCGCAGCTTCACACTACCACCCCTAAAAAGAACCTATTGGACGCCCCACCCAGTACCCACTAATACAAGTACGCGAACCCCCCAAAAAAGTTCATGATTTCAAAAATAAAAATCAGACGTATTATTTCGGAACGTAACTAAATTCCTCATATTAGCGTAGACAAAATTCTTGACCCCTTCCTCAGAGGCATGGATATAAAATTTGTTAACCGCCGGTTTATATAGAGACAAGCCAATTATGAAATTTTGACATAAATGTAGTTTGGAAACAACATTGTTTGAAATTCTCATAGATTATAGACATGGTGAAAAGAAAGTCTGTAAAATTTGTGTATCGACTAAGCGATTTTTCATATGTGTAATAATTATTCTTGACTTATCAGTCCAAGGAAAATTAACGTTTGAACATGTGTTCAAAACGGTTTATAATTAAAACTATCAACCATAGAAATCCTAAATTTTGTACTTCATAAGGTTTTTTCAGAAAATGTTTTATAATATGTACCAGAAATTTTTTAACCGATAGGACTTTGGTCTTACCAATTGACTACCATCATCCGGCATCACAAACTATATGGAGGGTCCTATTACTACGGCTAACATGAAGAACTCATCCTGAGGGTATCACTTTCTCATGAATCCTATTGTTCTATTTGTAGTCTCCAAGGTCCTAATTGTATGACAAGACCACTAATTGCGCTAGGCTGGTCAGTGAGTTTGATTCTTAGTGTGACTAAGGATATAATCCAATTCGTCGGTTTAGAATGCAGTGTATTCAGACTTTCTAACAAGTGAGTAGTGTGGGGGAGACATGGCATGTGATAACTGTGATGAAATAGCATAGGGCATGATGTGTGTAGCAGCAAACAAATTTAATATACTTATAGTATTAATCCCGTAAGAATTCTTTCCAAAATACTTCTCAAACAAGAGAAATATAAGTAAAACTCACACTACAGAAAACACTATTAATTCATAGGTTTTCTTGTCGTGATTTTATTGTTTATTAAAATTTTAAATTTCATGGTATTTTCATGTGGGTTTTACACAATTTGTATATTTTTTATCCGGGAAGTACTTTTCCTCGGGTCGTGTCCCAACGAAATCGTGAATTGAGAATTTAGGAATAATTCGGATTCGAGCTAAGAATGATAAAGGGATTTTTTGAATTTTTGATTACACTACAAAATATAATAGCACAAACTAAAAACAATGAAATAGCACGAAATTTAAATGCACAAAATGTAAAAATGCGAGCTAAAACTGAAATTTAAAATCTAAGGCACGAATTTTAACAAATTTTATACCTAAAAATCACAAATTTAAAATGAAAATTTTAGGAAAAAGAATTGGAATTTTTTTAACTATTTTTCTATTTTTTATGATTTTTCTAAGAAAAAGATATTAACTAAAATCTATTTTAATTTCTAGAAAATACAAATTTAACTGGAAAAATATAGAAAAATGGTTTTTAAAAACTACAAAGGTGCAGAAATTTTATGGAATGAAAAGCCCTAATTTTTATCAATCAATTGAACACTAATTTTATCAATTAAATCTTAAAACCTAATTTCTTAAAACTAATTTCTAAAATTTAAATCTATTTTATTTTCCTAAGAAAGACAGGGTAGGAAATGTAAAAAGGGAAAGAACAGGGTAGGCGGGCTGACTTTTTGTAAATTTACACTTATGTGAAAACGGGTGCCCCTGAAGTTTAAGAAAAATACGAAACAAACCCTACGATTCTAGCTTATTTTTGGCTTATTGAAAAATGAGATTCAGCAAAAACTTAAAACTACAAACTTATTAACTAGCTTAATCTCTACAACTTTAACAAAGGCACTTTCAACTTTTGACAAAAGAATAAGCTAGAAAATAAGCCCTTAAGAATCTGTCACAGAAAGTTGGTGTTTAAGAGCTTATTTAGATCTTGGCTTATAACTAGCTTATTACTTGATGAAATTTAAAAACAAAAGAAGCTTTTTGATGCTTAAGATGTGAGCTTAATATTTTTGAAAAGAAATAAGCTGAGTATTCACAAGATTAGCAAAGAAAATGAAATAGAAAAGTGCAAGGTTTTTTTTGAAACTGTTTTTGAGCTTTTTCAAATTAGCTAAAAAGCTTATTACTGAACCTTAAGTGCTGAAACTTTGACAACAAGCTATTCTAACTACCTTGAATCTACCTAGGTAAAAGGATTTTCAAAATGTCTAATGGAAATGAAAAAAAATTCAGAAAGTGAATGAACCAAAACTAAGCTGCTATGTATTTTCTTTGCTGATGCAATTGGTATTTTTACTAGTGCAGGCTAAAATCCTTTAACTAATACTTCATTTACTTACTCACTACTTGCAACCAATCTTACACTAACTCTTAATGAGTTCTAAATTGTAATTGAACCAATGTCTTCTAAATCTATCTAGCAAAATAGAAACTGTCCTGGTGCAAATGATGAATTTTTAAACTCTAACCTTTGTAAAACTAAACTTTAACTTCTAAAACCTATTTAAACCTTGATATTAAAACCTAATTCAGCTATGTGAAAAGCTTTGAATGGAAAACTTTGACTTAAAGAGTCAAATAAACCTAGTTCCAAACACTCCTTAAGAAAAGCTGTTAAATCTAAAGGATGCTTAAAATCTATTTTAACACTAACTCAGCTAAATCTTTATATCTACTTTCTCTAAAAATCAACTACTTAAGCTATTGAATCATTAACACTTACAGCTTATTATAAGCAATAAGCTACTTTCTCTCTTAGTGCTTATTATACTACTTATTATAACAGATTTTAACAAAATGAAAACTAAGATGAATACTACTACCAAGGTTTACAACAAATGCTTATTAAAACTATCTCAACAAATTTAAGAAGGATTAGGCACAAAATAAGGCAATAAGCTAATTTTGAATTAAGCTAAGAATTTGCCAAAATGAGATATAGAAAAGAGAACCTGAATCCTTGTAGTCTCAGTCACTAAAGTCACTCTATCTGAGTGAGTGACTTTAAAAACCTTGATCCTATACGGCTCCCTAGCCTCTAAACCTTGATAAGCTAAATTTAAGCTTATTTAACTTGTAAGCTTCCAAATTAAACTCAATAGCCTCAAGTGATCAACATTTGAATGCAAAATGACAAAAGTGAGTAGATTAATGACTAAAAACAGTATTTTAACTAATTTTAAGCTTGTGAATAGAAATAAGCTCAATTGAGCTTATTGAGGGCTAATTGATTAAAATCGACTTAACATTTGAATTAGAGTTCAAGTAAACTTGGAAAATGAATTGTATTACACAAATAGATGAAGTACAAATTGAAATGAGGAAAGTACAAGTTATTTAAGCTGAATTCAAAAACTTAAAAGTAAAATGCTTATTTTTGAAGAAAATACAAAACTGAAATTTAAAAACAAAAACAACAACTGAAAAAGTGATGTCCTAGCCTTCTATTTATAGATGAGTAGTGAAGAGGAGGAAGAGATTCTAGAATTGTCCATTCAATCGTGGCCTTTGATCCTCTTGAGCTTATTTGTGGCCGTTTGATCATATAAGAGAGGTGTCATGGCCAATAGGGAAGTGCCACGTGTTTAATTGTGATTGGGGACGGAGTATGAATAAATTTCGTTGTTTAAAAAGGAGCGGGGGTGGGTGATTTGCAAAGTTGGGTTGTGTAAGAATTGGGCGGGAAAAGCTGTTGAGGTGTTAGGTGGTTGCGATATAAGCGGGGAGTTGTTTGAAACTTTGGAGAATTGACATAATTAGTCCTTGTCTTCTATCCGCCCATTTATAGTGTAAACAAAGTTTGAAATGGACAACTTCGGCCCTTGTGGTTGCTTTGTTTATTTCTTCTCTTTATTCTTTAATAAAACACACTTTCCACTCTTGCCAACTTTAGCCCTTGATACTTCAAAACTTCAAGTTTAATATTGCATGATTAGTAGTTGTCTTCAAAATTTTGAGCTTAAATCAGTTTTTATAAGTTTTAAAATCCGTTTTTAGAATATAAAGGGGTGTTTGGGTTAAGCCCAAAATGGGTCAAAATGGGATGGTTATGGGTTAGTGTCACTTGGCCAACTTTAGCTTAAGTCATTAAGCTATTTTGAGTCTGTTTTCCAAAAATTTTAAGTCCAAAAAGTGTTTTTCAAGTTTTCTAAGTTGTTTCTTAAAACTGTTGGTTTTAAAAGAAGCTCAAAGAGCTTATTTGGATAAGCTTTAGTAAACCTAAGTTGTAGTGCTATTTTGATGTCATTTGTGTGTGCCAAAACCAACTAGCCAAAGCCTTAGGGGTTCCTTGTGTTTTGCACAAATTCTGTCAACATTTTTTTAAAGTTTTTCAAAAGCCAAACTGCCTATTTCTTTTTGCAAAAATCAGCAGCTTTAAAGTGTTTTTAGAAGCTTAAAATTTGAGCATAAGCTCACCTTAAGCTATGCTCAATCTGTCTTAACTTTATTTTTCATTTTGAGCTTATTTTAAGCTGTCAAATTAAGCCCATTTTCTTTAGTACATTTGCCCTGGTGCTAAGGGCTTGTCTTTAAGCCCACTGTTCTAGCTTATTAGGGGACCTTAGCTCAAGCTTTTGGCTTTTCTAAAAAGCCAATAAGCCCCTTTATTAAGCCCTAGATTTTCAGACCTTAGTTTGGCCTCTAGGTAGCTTAAATTTAAGCTCAAATTAGGCTATTGACTGTTTTACTTAGTTTAGTGTAGTAAATAGCTTAACTTCTTTTCTAGCTTATTAAGTGCTTATTAGTTGTTGAATTCAGTTCTTACTTGCTTATTAGGATTATTTGTGGCCTGTGTTTGCTTATTATTCACTTTCTTTGCTTATTGTGTGTTTAAAGTCCAAATCAAAAAGCCAATTTTTGCCTTAGCTCAATTTAAACAACCTAGCAGTACTAACTCTTAAGTTAGTACTGCTGAGTGTTTAAGCCAATTTCTGGCTTATTGGGCTTATTTCATTTGCTTATTTTTGTTCCTAGTAGTTCATTATGATTGTGTGTTAAGTTGTGCTTGCTCATTTTCCCACTTTCTTTGCTTATTTGTTCATAAGAGTCAAAAGAAAAAGCCACATGTGCCTTTAAGCTTATAAGCCCTCTGCCAACAAAAAGCCCTTTTTCCAGCTTATTTTTAGCTTATTCATAAGCTCAATCTCAGGTTTCTTATTTTTCTTAGGTTAGTTTTAGGGTC
>BQNB010124832.1:0-19870 GCA_026074375.1 Tanacetum coccineum
CTCACTTTCTCTCTCTAGAACTTGGCTAATCCACTAGTCATTCGATTGTGTTATGATTTCCAATATCTTACAATTGGTATCAGAGCACATGGGATGATTAGCTAGATTGTGTGTGCGTTTTCTTGGTTAATTTTGATCAAAAGTTTGGTTTTTGAAGGTTTATAGTCTTGTTCTTGGTTTTCTTTGATCTTGACGTTTGTGATGTTAAAGTTTATGTTTTTATAGTTGCTATAGCCTTCTAGTACCAAGTTGTGCAAAAGAAACCAGGAAAAACATTCAAAAGGGTGATTTTTAGGTGTTTCTAGGTGAAAAACCAAATTTTTTCATTCCAGCGAGTTAAGTCACTGTTTGAAGATTTTCGTAGCGAGTTACGGTACTGTACTGGTGAGTTGTCAGCATAGTACACTATGTGTCAGAAAGTACTGTGTCAGAGAGTTGTCGTCTTGTGCAGGTAGCGAGTTAGGCAGCGAGTTAACCCTTCTTGCAGGTTGCGAGTTGAAGACTAGCGAGTTGGATACTAGCGAGTTGAAGACTAGCAAGTACAGGTTTTTGAAGATATTTATACTCGCGAGTTATGAACAGGAACTATGTCAGTTTAATTTCTTGCTAGCGAGTTGTCAACTCTCTTCCAACGAGTTACATATAGCGAGTTACAAGTTAATTGAAGACAATTTTTCTAGCGACTTGTGAACAGGAACTATGTCCATTTAATTTCTTACCAGCGAGTTGTCAAGTCTATTCTAGCGAGTTACAAGGCAGCGTGTTGTGGATTTTTAGACATTTGGACTAAAATTTTCAAATTGACTAATTTCATCCTGTAATCCTAACAAACTTGAACAACAATTCACCATTTCATACAATCAATCACCACTTTTAACATACAATTACTAATCATTTTTCGATCAACTTAATCATTTCTCAATCAATTAAGATGGCTAATCTTTCGGAAGATATCCAATGTGCCGGTTCCGATACCCGACCACCTATGCTTGATAGGACTGACTTTGCATCATGGCAACAACGAATTCGACTATATTGTCGGGGTTAAGAGAATGGAGTAAACATCTTGAAGTTAATTGATGAAGGACCTTTTCAGATAGGAACATTTCGGGAAACTCTTGCAGAAGGGAATGAAGGTGCCTTACATCTAGGTCCAGAATGACCTCGAGTCTATTCTGACCTGTCACCTGAAGATAAGGAAAGGTACAATGCTGACATTCGGGCAACAAACATCCTACTTTAAGGGTTGCCAAAAGATATCTACTATCTTATCAATCATTATACTGGTGCAAAGGACATATGGGATAATGTGAAGATGCTCCTGGAAGGTTCGGAATTAACAAAAGAAGACCTTGAATCACAACTGTATGATGACTTCGAACACTTCCGTCAGCACAAAGGAGAGACTATTCATGATTATTATGTCCGGTTTGCCAAACTCATCAACGACATGCGTAACATCAAGATGACCATGTCCAGAATGTAGTTGAATTCTAAGTTTGCTAATAACATGTTGCCAGAATGCGGTAGATTTGTAACAGCAGTGAAACTCAACAGAGGTTTGAGGGACTCCAACTATGATCAACTGTATGCGTATCTAAAGCAGCATGAGGTACATGCCAATGAAAACAAAATGATGTTGGAACGATTCACTCAACCCAATGTTGATCCTCTCGCCTTGATGTCTAATGTTTCACATCAGCAGTACAATTCACAATCATCTACAAATCCATCATCCACATATGTTCCACTCCACTTTGCTGACAACTCTCAACTTGATTCAAGACTCTCTCCAATGGACAACTTAATTGAGAACTTAACCAACACACTTGCCCTACTCACCCAATCATACAAAACATACCTTCCTCAAACAAACAATCAACTCAGAACTTCATCAAATCCTAGGAACCAAGCCATAGTTCAAGACAGCAGGGTTGTTGTTCAGAATGTTCAGGGTCGACAGAATAAAGGACACGGTAACAATGCACGGGGTGTAAGTACAGCTGGTTATGAGGGAGCTCAGAATAGAGTTGGGAATGCTAATCCATGTCAAGCAAGGCAAGGTTAAGTGCTACAATTGCAACGGCATAGGCCACATAGCAAGATGTTACTGATGCAAGCTTAGGAGAATGGGGTGGCATTGGATGAAGAACAGTTACTATTTATTGCAGGTGGACAAGACAACGTTGTTGATGAAGATGCGGATGAGCAACCAGTTCAGGACTTAGCACTCAATGTGGAAAATGTATTTCAAGCTAATGACTGTGATGTGTTTGATTTTGATGTTGATGAGGCTCCTACTGCACAGACCATGTTCATGGCAAATCTATCATCGCACATATCCAGATATTATATAAAGTCGATCCGTCTTATGATTCGAACGTTCTATCTGAGGTACACGATAATGATCATTATCAGGATGCTGTTTGTAAACATCATGAAATTCACGAGATGCATGACGATGTACAACCAAACTATGTTGTTAACTCACATGTTGATTATACGAGTGATAGTAAAATGATTATGTATAATCAGTACATAAAGTACAACGCAGTGCTAGTTGTACAGAATAATGTATCTTCTGTACCAAATGATGCATATATGATGATATTAAATGATATGCATGAACTGCTTGCTCAATATGTCTCTGTAATAACACAGAACAATGTAGTTGCTAAATCATTGACTGCTGAACTTACAACATATAAGGAACAAGTTAAACTGTATGAAAGACGGGCCATGTTTGAATTAACAGAAAGAGAACAAAAGATTGATGAACAATTAAGAATAGTTATCACTAACTGTAATATTAAAAAAGAAATTTTGAAAAAGGAACTTCATTCTGTAAAATTACAACTTTCCTCCACCATTAACCATAACAAGTCAATGGTAGAAGAAGTTACGTCTTTGAAAAAGGATTTTAAACAGAAAGAAAATAAATACCTTGAAGAATTTTTGGACATGAAATCTTAAAAGAAAGGGTCGTTTATAAATTATCAAACAAGACCAGTACCCTTCAAACAGTTCACATGTTGTGTAAACCAAAGCCCTATTATGATGAAAAGAATAAGGTAGCTATTGGCTACAAGAACCCATTATGTCTCACCCGTGCAAAGAAAGTTCAGCCTGCTCTATATAATGGTCATGAAATTATCAAAACCAATCATGTCCCGGCCATAGTGCACAACTCAGAGGATACCCTAGAGATAGATGAAATCACAAGGAAGAAAATGAATAACAAGATGAAAGACCCAGAGTGTATGAAAAAGAGAGTTAAGATTGCACCACCTGATTATTCGAGAGAGAAATATTTAGCGACTTTCACACCACAGAAACAATAACCCCCGAGCAGATATTTTGGTCTAACGATCTCATCGAGATGAAGCAAAAACTCTCAAGGGTAGACAAAAGCTTCCACACCAATCTAAGCGTTGGCGATGTTACCACCAAATAACACCTGCAACGCTTGTTCCTAGGTTGCTGTTCAACAAAAAGTCAAGTGAAAATTAATATTTTTAAACTTATACAACTTTTTTCGGAATTTGAAAAAACCTACAAAAAGAGAATTACACCCACTAGGCTCACTGAAGGGGAAAGGGGTTTTGAACAAACCAAGGAATGTTATCTCACCGAGGTCATTCCATTTTTCAAAACACAAAAAGTAACATATTGAGGAAATAAAAAGTCATACCTAAAGAAATTAAAGAAATGAAAGACATTATTGAAGAGATGAAGTAGAGGTTGACCCAAGTTGTCCATAGAAGCATGCTAAGATTGAGAGGAAAAACCTTCTTATTGCAAATGATAATTTAATTGATAACTGCTTGTCCAAATATGTGTTTTATATTACAACGAATTCTGAGCTTACCGTATCTAGATTTACTGAAATGCATGATGCCCACACTGTCGTTCAAGCACGTTGTCTGGAACTTGAAGCAGAGCTTTCTAAATTACAGGATAAGATTCAAACAGATGATCATAATGAATTAGTAAACCGGTTTTCCAATCTTGAGGTAAATCACTTAAACCTGCAGCTAAAGTATCAAAACCTTAAAGAAAGTTTTGGGAATAACCCACCTCCACCCGCTAGAGAAACTCATGATTTTGACTCAGTCTTTGTAATTAGAAAAATGAAAGCTTCCCTTCAAGGAAAGGACAACGTCATCAAAAAATTGAAAATGCAAATCTCTCAACTAAAGGAGACCCGTAGTGAAGCAGACCGTACACTTGATTTCAGGACCTTAGATTTTTAGATCACTCAATTAACTGACAAAGTCACCACTCTTCAAGAACAAAATGAGCTTTTTAGGGCAAAAAATGGAAAGATTAAGCAGCATTACAAGGAATTGTTTGATTCTATTAAGATCACGCATGCTAAGCATATCGAACAAACAACTGCTCTATTAACTAAAAATGAGAATCTGAAAGTCCAAATACATAATAAAATGCAATGTGTCACTACTAATCCTGTAAAAACCAAGAGTTCTTGCACCGGGTAAGTATGCCATTGATGTTGAACCAATTCCCCCTCGCAATAGGAATAATAGGGAAGTTCATCTAGTTTATCTCAAGCATCTTAAGGAAAGTGCTGAAACTATTCGCGAGATAGTAGAGGAAGCCAAAGTTAAAAGACCGTTAGATAGATCACTTGCATCTGCTTTCCTTTACACCAAACACTCTTAGGAACTATTAGAATATGTGATTGGCACTTGTCCGAAAGACTTCAATCAATGAGATAAAAAGCATTCTTATACCCCTTTAACTAAGAAAAAGCAAGTCACTGTTGAGGTCCAATGTGCAACGTCAAATAGTAACACATACAAACATGTAGAGCAACTGAACACTCAGAAGACTAATGTCCCTGTGCCTCCTTCTACAGGAGTAAACAGTTGCACTGATGCTAGCGGATCATAGCCTAGGAGCAATACCAAGAAAAATAGGATCTTGTCGGCTAAGAGTGTCAACAAGAAGAATGTAGAACAACACCCTAGGATATATAAGTCTAATTTAAAAACCAAGAATCGTGTTGATTCTAGTATTAGCTCTAAGCGTACTGTAATTAATTCAAATTCTCATACTGCTTGCAAGACATGTAACAAATGCTTAATTTTTGCAAATCATGATATGTGTGTGGTTACTTATTTGCACTCTGTGAATGCATCCCCCTCTGTTAAAAATGTTGTGCGTAAAGTTAAGCAAGTTTGGAAACCTAAGCAAGTCAAGCAAGTCTGGAAACCAACAGGCAAAATACTTCCCACTATAGGTTATCAATGGATGCCCACGGGAAGGACATTCACTTTAGGAGCACAGTGCCCTTTAACTAGGCTCACTACATCCAAAGTAGTGTCTGCTATTGCTTATGCTAACCCACAGGAACCCAACCAAAATTGGGGTTCCAACTGTCCAAACTCTCCATCTTCGTCTGTTTTCAACTGCAGGTCGTACAGATCGTCCTTTGGTATTTGGATTCAGGCTGCTCAAAACATATGACGGGGGATCGCTCACGGCTCAGGAATTTCGTAAAAAAGTTCATCTCGTAATGCTCAGGAATTTCATGAAAAAGTATATTCAGGACAGTTAGATTCGGAATGCATCACTTTGGTGTTATTATGGGTTTATGGTATTATGTATTCGGTGACCAGTGTAATCTTCAGGTGTAATACTATGTGGAAGGGACTAGGACACAATCTGTTATCTGTAGGTTAATTTTGCGACTTGATCTGGAATGTTGCATTCAGGAAACATTATGTTATGTTGGAGATACGAATGGTGTTGAATTAATAAAGGTTCTACGCGGTTCTAATTTTTTACACTATCTCGGTTGTAAGACATGATGGAGTCCTCTCACATTTTGGCTGTTGTCCTAAGGCCTCCTAAGAATAAATCATGGTTATGGCATCGTCGTTTAAACCACTTGAACTTCGGTACCATCAATGACCTTGCAAGAAAGGACTTAGTTAGAGGTTTACCAAGATTGAAGTTTGAGAAAGATCATCTTTGCTCAGCTAGTTAACTAGGAAAGAGCAAAAGATACCCTCAAAACCAAACGAAACACCAACTTGGAAGTTCTTAATACCCTTCATATGGATTTATGTGGACCGATGCGAGTGCAAATAATTAATGGGAAGAAATACATCTTAGTCATCATTGATGATTATTCTCGGTTTACTTGGGTTGAGTTTTTGAGATCGAAAGATGAAACCCCAGAGGTCGTCATCAAATTTCTGAAGTAAATACAAGTCGGTCTCAACAAAACTATTAGATACATCCGTACCGATAATGGCACAAAATTTGTAAATAAAGATTTGACTGCATATTATGAACGTGTCGGCAATTTTCACCAAAAGACAGTTCCAAGGACTCCACAGCAGAACGGCGTTGTCGAAAGACGGAACCGTACTCTTGTAGAGGCCGCTAGGATAATACTGATATTTTCCAAGGCTCTGATGTTTCTATGGGCAGAAGCTGTGGCTACTGCTTGTTACACCGAAAACCGATCCCTCATTCACACTCTTCATAAAAAAAACCCATATGAGCTGGTGCATGATAAGAAGCATGATCTTACCTTTTTCTGTGTCTTTGGTGCTTTTTATTATGTACCCCCCACAAATAAAGAACTAGAGATTTTATTCTAACCAATGTTCGATGAATACCTAGAACCTACTCGTGTTGAAAGACCGGTCTCTCCTGCTCTACCAGTTTCAGTCACTTCAGCCGGTACACCTTCATCTACTACCATTGATCAAGATGCACCTTCTCCAAGTCATTCACCGTCATCTTCGACATTACAATCTCCAAGTTTACATCAAGGCATTGCAGCTGAATCTACTCACATGGAAGACAATCCTTTTCCTCCTAGTGACAATGATCCCTTCGTAAACGTGTTTGCTCCGGAACCTGGTTCTGAAGCATCATCATCTGGGGATCTTAGTTCAGCAGAATCTCCTTATGTCACTTAAACACTTCATCATCTCGGGAAATGAAGCAAAGATCACCGAAAGATTATATTATGGCAATCCATCTCGGTTGGCTATCCACAGAAAAACAACTTGAACTGATGCCTTGTGGTGCTTGTATAACTTCTGTACTGTCAAAACTCATGCCCAGAACTTTCAAATCTGCAATATCTAATATTGCTGGTTTCAGCTATGCAAGATGAGATTTCACGAATTTGATCAGCTTCAAGTATAGGAATTAGTCCTCACCAGACGTGTCTGATATATGCTATCAAGCTAGATTTTCCAAAGTTTAAACTTGATGAGTACGGTGATGTTCTGAAGAACAAGGCTAGGTTGGTGGCCAAGGGATATCGACAAGAGGAGGGTATTGATTTCGAGGAGTCATTTGCACCGGTTGCACGTATCGAGGCTATTCATATCTTAATTGCCAATGCCGCTAGTAAAAACATGACCATCTATCAAATGGATGTTCAAGACTTCATTCCTAATGGTGAGTTGAAGGAAGAAGTCTATGTTAGTCAACCACAGGGTTTCGTTGATCCAGACCATCTGACACATGTTTATTGTCTGAAGAAGGCTTTTTACGGTTTAAAGCAAGCTCCTTGAGCGTTGAATGATACCTTGTCACGATTTCTTCTGGACAACAACTTTTCCAAAGGTGCAGTAGATCCGACATTATTCACTCAGAAAACAGGCAAACATATTCTTCTTGTTCAAATATATGTAGATGATATCATATTTGCCTCGACCGACCCTAAAGCGTGTGACATATTTTCCAATGAGATGAGTTCTAAATTTCAAATGTCAATGATGGGACAAATGACTTTTTTCTAGGATTACAAGTTTCTCAAAATCCCGAAGGCATTTTTATTAATCAATCAAAATTTGCTCTTGAAATATTAAAGAAATTTGGGATGGATTCGTGTGACCCTGTTGATACACCCATGGTGGATCGACTTAAACTGGATGAGGACCCACTAGGGATTCCAGTTGACCAGACTCGATTTCGTAGTATGGTCGGCTCCCTGATGTACCTCACTGCCAGCAGACCCGACCTTGTATTCGTTGTATGCATGTGTGCTAGGTATCAGGCTTCGCCTACCAAAAAGCACCTTAAAGCACTTAAAATAGGTCTTTCGGTATCTCAAAGGAAGCATTAATTGGGGTCTTTGGTATCCGAAAGACACCGCTATGGCACTAACGGCCTATGCAGATGCGGACCATGCAGGTTGTCAAGACACACGAAGAAGTACGTCAGGAAGTGCTCAGTTCCTTGGAGATAAATTAGTCAGCTGGTCATCAAAGAAACAGAAGAGCACTGCGATCTCAACTACAGAGGCTGAATACATTGCCATGTCTGGATGTTGTGCTCAGATACTTTGGATGAGATCACAGCTTACAGACTACGGCTTTGTCTTCAATAAGATTCCCCTGTATTGTGACAATCGCAGTGCCATTGCTCTTTGCTGCAATAATGTCCAGCACTCCCGATCCAAGCACATTGACATACGACACCATTTTATACGAGAGCAAGTTGAGAAAGGCTTAGTTGAGTTGTACTTTGTGACGATGGATTATCAGCTCGCGGACATATTCACCAAAGCATATATCAAGGGTGCGGGTTCGAATTTTACTCCAGCGAACTTGGTATGAAGAGTATGTTCTCCGGAAACCCTTAAAACGTCTTTAGGAAGGAGTAGAGGTGTAAAAGTATGTCCTCCTACTATCCTATGTAAACATGTTATTAGCTTTAAATCTAAAAAGAAAATACAAAAATATAAAACATATAAAAATCATAAAAATCAAAAAATAGAAAATGCCAAAAATAGTTTTTCAAGACGTGTCTTACGCTATATCGAAAACCTTTGCGGACCTAGATATATCATTCATAATGGACACGGGTTTTTAATGAAGCTTCGAACGGAAGTTCAATCTTTTCAAAACATGTCTTTATGGCTTGCAGTTCCTTCTGACTGCAACCCGCTTTTCAAATTGAGGAAAGCTTGTTACCAAAAAGATGGTTATTCCTGACAACGAGTGATTAAGTTCTCCCGGGAATGGATTACTTTATATACATGCAACTCCGAATTAATGTACGTTTCAATGCATTATTTCTTGTTATAGAAGAGAAGTCTTCTTTCTTTAACCAAATAATTTTCCGTCTATGATTCTTCAAAAAATTATTTGTGTCTCACCCGGTGGAAAGGTGTTGTTTGAAAATTAATCGGTCTTGAATTTCTCAAAATTTAACACTCAATCAACGACTACAGCTCTTTAAATAGAAAACGGGTCATTGATTGAGGGGGAGAGTGTTTTCAAATTTATGACATCTAACGGGCACTTTAATTCATCACATAATCAATTGGTTAATGGTTTGTTTGTATTTGACGGGGTTTCAATTTGATGAGGAGTTAAATTTGTGTTAACTCAAAAGGCCAAAATTGTTAATAATGTGTGAGTTTAGGGTCCTATGTGCAATTTTCTAAATGTATCCTAGGCTTATATTTCTATATGGACCATTTGTGCCATTTCTGAAACTTGAATAAACCATTTTAATACATCGAAAAGGACTTAGGAAGTTTAGGGACCAATTATGTCAATTTATGAAACCACTAATGTATAAAAGGAGGCCAGCGAGTTGTCCTGGTCAAATCTTCCAAAAATTCAGTCAAACCTGTCTCTCTAAATCCTCTCTCGCAACTCGCTGACTTGATCCATTATTTAATTATTGATTTTTGTGGCTTTTCGTGTTAAGGTACCCACTGATTTTCGTTCTCTATCATATAAATATCTTAGATCTTAAACATGGTAGGATAATTCACACTAAATCGCTCTAAATCAAAGTGTTCGACTAGTTTTATCATTTATTTCATAACTAGTGTTTGGAATAATATGCGGGTTGCTGGGTTTAGTTTAGAACGGATGTAAGATGCCTCGTTACTGATCTGATTGTATCCTCTATTTCATATTTTTGTGGTATTGATGATTTTCGTGGTAATTCTTGACTTTTATTAGTTAAAGACCCTTGTTTGTTGTTGTTTGTTGATAATGAATGTTGCAAAATGCTCGGTTATGTTGCCTTAGTTTTAATGATGTGGCTTCAGGATCATGTTTGCTCATATAAGTGAATTTAGGTTTTAATGAGTTCTCTGTGTGCTAAGTAGCGAGTTGAGTGACTTTTTCTTGGTAGCGAGTTAATGTTGATGCTATGTAGAGAGTTAAATGATTTTTCTTGTTAGCGAGTTTCTGTCATTGCTTATCAGCGAGTTATAACGAATGTTAGCAAGTTAATAATATTATATTATCATATAACAGGAAACTAGCTAACTTGTAGCGAGATTCGATGAAGACTTTTATTTTTTTATTAAAATATTTACCACACGATATTTCAAAATTTCAATTTAATAGCGAGTTAGTATTTTATTAAGACATATTCATAATGAGTTGGATTTAGCGAGTTATCCATAGCGAGTTGAATGTTTATCTCTTATTTATTGTGTTCAGGCATCTCGCTTACCCCCTCAGCGAGTTAAAAAGATTTTATTTTATTATAATATTTAACTCTCTATTTCAAATTTTCCATTTTGGTAGCGAGTTAAATACTTTTAATAAAATAGGTCAGCGAGTTGTCTGCAGCGAGTTATGTATTTTATCAAATATATTTGGGTCAACTCATTTCAAGGTTGAATTCCCTCTGAGCAATTGCTCCCAACTAACATCATATATCTGTATGTATGTCCTGCTGTTGGATCTACTTGTGCAGATACTATTTGGCTGACTTGTACATTCTGAGAATGATGCTCCCAGTGGAACAGCTCCTGTTGTCGCACCACCGACAAAACAAATGATTAGATTATTTCCATTAAGTCAAGTGGCGTTCCCTTCGGGCAAGAGCAAACTGGCGTACTCGAGGTAACAAGCCTTAGGGAATCCTATCTTCTCGATTGTTGTGGCCTTACTGAAGAATACTAACTTCTTCAGGGCCTTCATGACATCCTCTACGATTCCGGCTATCTACATTCAGCAGTTTTGGGACACCATGTGCTTTAACTCATCTACTGGTTTGTACAGTTGTCAATTGGATGAGCAATGGTTCAATCTTCATAAAGATATTCTTAGAGACGCTCTCGATATCACTCCGGTCAATGATAACAATCCCTTTGTGGCTCTACCGTCGAGTGATACAGTTATCGAGTGTCAACACGTTGGGATACCCTAGTACACTCAGGAACGTGTCAGCAATGTCTGTTAATGCTCTCTATCAACCATGGAGAGCCATCTTGTTTATGATCAACATGTGGCCATACAAAGCAAAATGCGGGATATGACAGGCCAAACATCAATGATTCAGATACTTCTGGGGTATCATTGATCGCTCAATCATCGATTATGCTGAAAGGATTTGGAAGGAGTTGGTCTATCCTTACAGACGCTTTCTAACTAACATGGAGGAATTGCTACGGCATGCCGTGGAATGAAGAAGACCGTCATCTAATCATTCCAAGTGTCTGGTTCACCAAGGTTCATCCATCATCTAAGAACCATGCACAACATTCACCCAAGGACTGGTTCGCCTCTTCACTACTCATATGAGGAAAGCATTCTGAACACCCTACTACGGCGACTACCAAGAGCATGTTGCCAAGTATCAACAATTTCTAGATGCAAAACGTGGCAAGGCTGAGTCAGGAGGAGCAACAGAGTCTACTGATGCTACCAAGGTTACTAAACCCAAGGCAGCTAAGGTTACTAAACCCGCTGGTGACAAGGCACCAAAGCCCACCGCTACTCAACCACCTAAACCCAAACCAGCACCTACTCAACCATCAAAATCGGCCTCAGAGAAGAAATGAAAACTGGTTAAGGAAACTCCTGATGAACCCTCACCAGCAAAAAGATCAAAGGGTGGACTAGTAGGAAAAAGACGAAAGCCGAAAGTAACACTCAAGGTGTTAATGAAGCTGTGTGAAGGTGTTCCTGTGAGGCACCTGCCCGTATGATGAAGAAACAGATCTTCAAAGGGCCCTGGAACTAAGTTTAAAGGAACAAGCAGAACGAACCCAGGGGCCAGCTCGTCCGATGGTATTGAGGGAGCCTGACTCTGGGAAATATCAACCGCTTCCAGAGGTACAAGGAAAGGGGAAAGAGAAAGTCGTTGATGAACAAGCTTCTCACGATCTACTCACCCTTCAGACTCCAACAAAGAAGAGCAATGTAGATCAATTTATCTTTCAAAGGCACCCTCCTATGCCCACTGAACCCACTGGACATGCTGACTCGCCTTTCTTGGATACTGAGCTAGCTCTGACTAACAGTGAAACAAAATCAGATGAGGAAGTCCCTGTGATCAATACTGGAGATCAAGATGAAGGCCAGGCTGGACCAAACCCTGGTGAACAAGATGAAGGCCAGGTTGGACCAAACCCTGGTATAAAAGATGAAGGCCAGGCTGGATCAAACCCTGGTGTTGCGCAGAGTTTCAACCTCAACCAAAGTCATGGGTATCATGCTGGGTACCAAACCGTAAACACATGGACTTGAGGGCCATTGATGCTTCTTCTCGCAAAAACCAGATCAATGGATGAGGAGTTTACCAACAAACTGCTTAACAAATGTTCAGGAGAACATCAAACTGCCTACTAAAGATCAGGTGTATTTAGAAGAACCGAGGGAAGCTCCACGAGAACCTGTCTTCTCTGCAAAACCTTGGAAAAAGATCTATCTTCACTGATCAGTTTTACTTGGAGAAGCCACATGAAGATGAATAGGGAAACACGAATGCTATATCAGAGGGTTCCCAGTCAATGGTTTCGCGTCCATTCATCAAGATACTTCCTGGTTCCACTGACCACTCTAGTTATTTGATCTCACGACGAAGCAATCCCCTCCACCCCACCCCCCCCCCCCCCCCCCACCCCCCCCCCCCCCCCCCCCCCCCCCCCCCCCCCCCCCCCCCCCCCCCTGACTCTCCACTCCTAACATCAACATCAAACAAAACTCAATATATCAAACAACAAACATTCTTCCACCACCTCTCAACGACAAACAAAGCAACTGCAGATCCGATTAGTAAAGTCGCATAGGTGAGCTTGGAACAACATCATGGAGGATTGATTCAAAACACTTAGCCTCTAGAGAGCGGTTGGACAAACAAGGGACCTGGCTATACAACTTGGAGAATCTTAATATTCCCCATAAGGTGAGCCAAGCAGTTGATGAGATAGTCACTGATGCAATAGACTGGGCAATGCAAGCTCCACTTCGAGCTCGCTTCAAGGATCTGCCCACCGTTGATATGAAGGAAATACTTTAGCAACGGATGTTTGAAGACAACTCCACAAGCTCTTGAGGCTCACAATGGAATTGTATTGAGGCTTTGACAGGAAGCTTTGGGAGCTAGAATTTATTCAAATCAACGTCTAGCTGATCAGGAGGAAGCTATCGCCAGAAAGACAAGAATCAGAAGTAGTGCAGTATACTGAACGAGACTTGAGCTCGTTGGGTCTCTTCACCTTGTAATTGTGACTATACTCGGCTCCTCGATCCCTCAATCTGCGCATCAACGGCACCTCCAGACACTTGTCCACCTCGCCTACTTGGTTTGGACTCACGCTCTGATTTTTAGCGCAAGTCGATCTGCCTGTCGTAGGTTCCTCTCATGTTTCCACAAAACAAACCTTCCTCCTTGTGTCTCTTTGGTTTACTGTATATGATGATAAATCTGATTCACGATCAGTCTTAAATTGTCATGGCTTAGCTTTGGGCTTCACAGCTCGTTCCAATTAGCTGGACCTCCACATCACAATCCATGGCTTGCGGACTATCTTATGTCTGAACTGTGATGTTTTTGTAGTCAATCTTGTTGTTACTGTCAATATTATAGATTGCGTATTCTAATTGTAGTCTGCTGAGCAGATGATTGTCTCATTGATACCTCTAGTGTCGAGACTCTGAGGTGTGAGCATCTTGTCAGCACTCCTGTACTGTCATTGAGTAGCTAAATAGGGAAACATGATCAGGTGGAATAGAAAGAGCAATATACCTGTACGTGTGTATAGCTACTAAGTCTGCACTCTCGCGCAAGAATATGCATATTGTAGCTGAGTGCTGCGAAAGCGCTCACTATCGCTTGACTAGATGGACAGAGCCAGCGAGTCCTGCAACTGCTAGTACCCATGATCCGCACTAAATGTCAGCTGTCATGTCTAACATGTATTTATGCATATGTTGAGTCCGAGAACATTCAAGTACAAGTCAGAGCGGTTTAGAGTGTGTGTTTTGTGTGTGTGCGTGTGTCCCGCATCCCTCGATAAGTTGAAAACCAACTTAACTATATTTACGCCTTCTGAGACACCTAGTATGTTACTTGCAGTCTCATAGTAAAGTATGGTCGAGCCTCATATGATGTAACTGCTCTCCTTCCTAGTATGTACTCACTGAAATTTACTAGAGAGTACTCAGATAGCGCCTGATCCTTCCCCCACACGTGAAGTTCTACAAGAACCACCTCGCCCCTCCTCACCACCCACCATGCAAGCATTTGCTAGGGAAGGCACTTATGAATCGTTGTTTAACATGCATTCTATCCAGATGTCATTCCTCCCTTTAGTTCCGATGGAGGAAGTGTTACAGATGCTCAAGCTTAGGTTGACTGGACGATCTCAGAGAAGGAGATCATGTAAGAATCGATGTCAAGGACCACTGCCTCTTGGTGGTCCTCAAGGTCACGTAAACTATTCAAGGTTTTAAGGGCTCAGATGAGTATGATACATGATTTGGACTCAAAAGGACGTGACAAGGAGGAAAGAGGTCATAGCTGGCTATTGAAAGGGACTGAAGACAAGAAGGATCTTTGGAATTTAGAATGCTTTGTTGGTGGCCGTTTTCATGATATTGACTACAAACTTCTTTAGAGAACGGAATGATATCGTCATTCCAATTAAAAGGTCAATATTATGTGTATTATATCGTAAACTTTATACATTATTTAGTTGTGTGGTTATCAGTGTTATGTGTCAGTTTATGATTTTTTCATGAGTTTCTCGTTAAACTCATCATTTATAAAATATCAATAAATGACACTAACAAAATCCTCATAATTGAGGGGGAGCATTATAGGTTCAATTTCAGCTAGTATTGATTCAGACCACTTGTTATCCTAAATTTTTCTAAAAGTTTAAAATCAATTGAGGATCCTAAATCTCACTAGGGTTTGAAATTTCGGATCAGGGGGGTAGAACGTGATTTATTTAAACTATTAAATATGATAAATGGTTTGAAATCTATTAAGACTCAAGGCAGGTACTCCTCCCTCCATGTGCCAAACAATTGTGATTACCGAACAACTTGTTGAGGGAGAGCGTTTCTAAATAATCAAAACAATCAAGGTACAATTGCTTTGATATCTATATCACAAGTACCTTGATTGATTTTTCAATTAGTTTTATGGCGAAGTGAACTGTACCAAAAGACCGACCCTGTAATTACTTTATTGGAGTTATAAGGATGGTAAGGTTAGGTACATGCTCCCATGATCCCGCTAGAGCCGGAGGGATCTACCCAGGGACAATCGACTAGTTAGTTTAGAAGTCCTTAGGTATGATTACAAAAGGAGTAATGTGAGAATAAGGGAATAGTGCGAACTGAGATGGAGCTAGTACTGGAACACACCCAACAAGGTATAAGTAATGAAGTCTTGGTAAGCACTGAAGGGGTTGAAGAATGAAAAATAAATGTTAAGATAAAGGGTAAAAAGAAAGTAGCCCTCCTTTGACATTAGGTAGAAACTGGTTCACTACATATGCTGTCAGAATCACATGGTTGATTGCTGACATTGAAGACAAGTATCATGGACCCAGTGATATGCTAACAAACCCTTCCAGCAATCAAGATCCCTTCGATGGATTCTTGTTTTCATTTCTCACGGAGATAACGCATTTTATAGTCTCTCTCTCTCCGGTTAGGAATGATATTGAAAAAGGTGGCGCTATTGCTCCCAGCCATGTTCGACTACTAAAAACAAAATGTGCACGATTGAGTCTAGATCCATGAGATCATCCATAAATCTTGTTAGGACACTAATACAAACTATGCTTGTTCATCACACATTGTGACAACAAGTAAAGATTCTAAGAGTCCTATGCATTATCCTGTGGTCATTGCCAAAAACATCGAGTGATACGAAAGTACTCACAATGAAGATGGAATCCTTCATTGAGCGGGTGTGTCAACATCAAACAGCTCTTGGGTAGGTGACATGTGAGATCCACTTATGGATCAATCTTGTGACAATATGGAAAGCAATCGATGGTGCGATCTTTATGATTCAATACTTGGTTCAGGTTTGTGTGAATTGATGAATAGTTTTTGAAAAACTTTAGATGTGATCAAACAATGTTTTCGAGCACATTGACTGTGTATATCTTTCAAAACAAATGTATTTCTGATGAAATTTGATTTTATGATATAAAACCGTCGATGTGTCATAAAAACTCTTTTCTGAGTGACACGCGATTGACTTTCAAATCAATTTTTCATTAATCAGTGGATTTTTAATTCACTAGTTCACTAACTCCGTGCTTTGTCTACTTTGAGACGCTCCGATTTGAGAACGACTAGCGCAGCTGCGAAACCTTGTCATGGAGATTCTTCGGAATTCTACCTGATCACAGGCAATATTTATACTGATTAATAGGGAACCGTAGTTCTTGCAACCTTATTCAACTAAAGTAAACAAAGACACTTTTGTTTGTTTATTACTAACATATACTTGCAGGAATTCCCGATGGTAGCAGCTGATAGCAAGAGACATGTCAATTCACAACCCCATGCTCACACTTAAATATGCCTAATCAAAAGACATGTACTTATCGCATAGCTTATAACTGGAAAGACCTACAACACAGCTTCTGCAAATTTGTGCGTTACTATCATGATCCATAAAGTGTGAGCATGCCTAGGTCCGTAAGGCTACACACATTAAATGGAGGCAATACCACAACAAGGTATGATTTAAGAGATTTACTGGGGTGATATCTTAAAGAAGCTCAAGATCACACAAGTCAAAGGGAACTAAGCTCAAAGATCACACATTATGTACAAAAGAAAATCAATGCATGAAAGAATCAAAGAATACGAGCTGAACACAAGATAACATTACAGAGCTTCATCTTAGTTTTTTTGGCGTGACCTCCTTCTGGGAGAGATTGTTAGATATTAGAAAAAGACTCGGTCACCCCGTGTATTTTACTGTTTATTGTTGCCCGTAGTTAAGTAGTTAATGTATAACATTCGGTAATGGGCCGGGTATAAAACCCAACGTGTAAGCCCACTACTAAGGCCTTGATGGACGGTTTTGTTCGTAATATATAAGCCTCTTCCTGCATGGACGAGGGTGGGTTAGTCATTAATAATAAAGTTCATTTTCTCTCACTAGAAAGTTCTCTCTTACTTTCTCTCTCTAGAACTTGGCTAATCCACTAGTCTTTCGATTGTGTTATGATTTCTAATATCTTACAATTACTTTAGGAAAAGTAATAACTATTGTTGGGGTAGTTATCTCGAAGAGAGTTGAATAAAGATTTACCATTTTGCTTTATAAAATTCTATTTAAGCTCTAAACGCAAAGTCTGCTTATTTAACTTATAAACTCACACGCCTTAGAGCTAGGGCTGAGCATACGGGGGACCGTTTCGACCGGACCGGCACCAGAAAGAAAAACCGGACGATCCGGATCCGACCAGACTGGACCGATACGTATTTTGGTCGGTGTTTGGGATCCAATTTGGTCTTCGGTCAAGTCGGCATGGTCCGGTCCAGTCGGGGGTCTTTACAAAAAATCCCGAACATTTTATGCCTTGTAGGACAATGGGACCGGACCGAAGACTAAACGGACAGGGAACCGACCCAGACCGGACCGTCCATTAGGTCGGTCCCCGGTCCGGCGTTTTAGACCAATTCAGTCTCGGACGGGCAGGTCCGTGCTTGGGCCGGGTCGGTTCCGGGTTTTGGACCGATGCTCCACCCCTACTTAGAGAAAGTGAATCGAAAGTGAGACAAACACATAATCTGAGCAAATATTAAGCATTAGATAATAAGCATAAGCTAGGCTTAATAATTAGGGCTAATCTCAAAAACTACTATTTTTATTAATAAAAATTGCAAACTTTTTATAAACTAAAACTATATTTAATAATGAAAACTTTTATTAAAAAACTTTAGCTTAAAAATAAGTTGCACCGAAAAAGCTTTAAACCAAATAAGCTACAACTTATTTAGTTTTGCTAAATTCAAAATTTTAAAAGTGAAACAAGTTGAAAATAAGCAAAGGGAGAAAAATCCACGGTTTAATAAGCAGTTTCTATAAGCTACTAGCAAAAAACAATGAAGCTTAAACTTCTATATTAAAAAGGAAATGCATAACATTAACGAATAGGTTACTCTGGCAAGATGGTAACCCACTTGACTTCCGTAAGGGAGGTCGCGGGTTTGATTCTCGCTGGGGTGTAACATCCTTTTTTATTTTCTTGTTTTTATTCTGAGTTAAACCAAACATTCACTTGTGACCATATATCTCATTATGATTTGACAACACAAAAATCCACTGTGACGAATTATGAAAATTAATGATAAGCGATTTAACATTTTGCTCTAAATAATAGTCCATGAATTACTTCACGATGTGACTGTTATTAATATATTGGTCAAAATATAATTACCTTAAAATGTGGCCTTAAACATAATTTTGTCACGCATTTGTGATATGATGTTGCATTTGCAGGCTAAAGTACGTATTAAAACCTTATTAAAAGTGAAACAAGTTGAAAATAAGCAGAGGGAGAAGAAGCCATGGTTTAATAAGCACTCTTTAAGCTATTAGCCAAAACAATGAAGCTTAAACTTCTATATTACAAATGAAATGCATTACATTAACGAATATGTTACTATGGTAAGATGGTAACTCGCTTGACTTCCGTAAGGGAGGTCGCGGGTTCGATTCTCACAGGGGTGTAACATCCTTTTTTATTTTCTTGTTATGAATATATTGGTCACATCTGATTTCACATTTTGCTCTAAATAATAGCCACATGAATACTTCACGATGTGACTGTTATGAATATATTAGTCACATATAATCACCTTAAATGTGGCCATAAACATAATTTAGTCACACATTTGTGATATGTTGTGGCTATTGTAAAGACATATAGTCACATGATCGTGCATAGAAGTAAATGTGACTATACACATTAGCTTTTGGCAAGCTAACACAAACTAAACTTTAACCACACATATTAAGTTACGTGACCATATGTACTGGATAAAGTGACCAAAAGTGTTAATAAGTGTGACCATATGCTGTTTAAAGTGAAGAAATGTGTATTTTGTGTGACTATTGATCATCCAATGGCCACATGAATTTTATGTTTGTGTGGCCTTTTGTAATATTTAGTCACACAAAGCATGTTTTTTTTGTATTTAGTCACATACAATTAAACATAAAGTGGCCAAAAGTGTTAATAAGTGTGACCATATGTTGTTTAAAGGGAAGAAATGTGTATTTTGTGTGACTATTGATTATCCAATGGCCACATGAATTTTATGTTTGTGTGGCCTTTTGTAATATTTAGTCACACAAAGCATGTTTGTTTTGGGTATTTAGTCACATACAATTAAGCATAAAGTGGCCAAAAGTGTTAATAAGTGTGACCATATGCTGTTTAAAGTGAAGAAATGTGTATTTTGTGTGACTATTGATTATCCAATGGCCACATGAATTTTATGTTTGTGTGGCCTTTTGTAATATTTAGTCACACAAAGCTTGTTTGTTTTAGGTGTAACACCCCCAAAAATCACATACAACGCAGCGGAATACCAAATGGGGTGTTACTTCGTAATACACAGCAATAGAT